>BMAU01005184.1:0-116250 GCA_019973935.1 Trichonephila clavipes
TTTGTAACCGTGTCAAAATGTCTTCTTGATCAGTAGTCTCAAATTTTTTAATCACGTAACCTAAAACGAAAGTAATTAAAAGTAGTACCCTACGTTACATGAAACTAAGCTTTGGCATACACTGAGCCTCATTCTGAGTAACCTATATAGAGAAAGATATCTGCTCTCTCTCTATGTATATATAGGGTCGAGGTATCCTAGTGGTCAAAGGTATGGATTTGTGGCAGGTATGTCATGAGTCCGAGCCTAGAGCAGCTGAAGATCCACCGTGTAGGGAAGCAATGCCGTTAAATCTGTCGAGAGTTCAAACGTTCTCCCGTTTATATGGTAGTTAGAAAAAGGGGTGCCAGCTCTATCATCTTCGTCACTTGACCATGGTTCAAAGTTAAGAGGTCTGTCGCCAAAAGCCCTCGTGTAGTGGAACAGTGCGACTTTAATATTCCCTCGCTCACTCTCTTTCTATATATAGATCACAGTGGCTATATGGTACAGTGACTATGGTTGTAAACTAGGGGGAAAGCTGGTTTTGTTGAGTCAGGCATTAAAGTGCTGGTGAACCACTGTTGGAGGATTGATGCAAATTAAATTTGTAGAGACCCACAATCTTCAATTTGGCTTGGAGGAGATGATTGTCAAGTAGGATGCCAACTCAAGTGTCATCTTCGTCACTAGACTTGTTCAAAATTAAGTCCATCACAAACAGCCCTTGTTTCGCTTCTAATTGGAACTTTATTAAGCAAACGATTAAAACACGTGTATGACTTTATATTTAATTCACTTCCTTTTACCATATAAAGACAAAACAGGCCTAACTTTTAAAATTTTAAATATTAAAATTTGTCGATTTTAATGATTTGGAGCATAAAGACGCGTCGTGGGCTGTGAAAAATAGTAAACTGACGCTGGTTTTGACTTAGTCAACTGTTCCACCAGATTTATTGTTTGTGCTACAAAAAATTTCGTTTCGCATAAAACTCAAAGTTATGATTTGTTTTATCTAACGAAAAGAAGAAAAAAAAGAAAAAGCTTGTAGGAATGAATCCGCCTCGTTGTCTTTTTCAGTCATGAATTTGAATCACATAATTTCAAAAAAAATTTGACAAAATTAAACAATTTTCAGGAATATGCAATGCTTAGTTTTATGAAATAACATAACTAACATTTTCATTGTATTTGTTTGTTGGGATAAAACCCTTTGTTGCTCAAAATCCTACATAAAAATATTAATTGTAACTATTTTTTTGTCTATATCATTATTTAAATTCCCAATATTCCCAAAGAATATTTTAATTTGTTTTTACAAAAGGGAATGCCGTTGCTTCAAACACCTACTCTGGATCTTTTCTAAATGCACATGATTTCTCAATTATTTGAAAGTAGCATCAATGGAAATGAACTGAGTTTAGAAGATCCTGTTGGGTTTTTTAATCAAATCTTAGGATTAGTCCTTTTTAAAACCACGAGGCTTAAGTGGTGTGTGTTAGTTTGTGTCGGACAGAAATGTATATTTGGAAACTTCCCGAAGTTTTTTATTGAATAATTTGAAAAAATTTTGCAATGACCCGAGACAACCCTTCATTATCACTAAAGGTATAACATTCTTCCCATATTTAAAGAGTTTCTCATATTTTTTTATTCTTGTTTCGCTTACTACCAAAAAATTGTTCAACAGTAATTAAAAACTATTTCTTGTCTGGAAGTCTTAGAAAAATTTAGCTCTGATGGATTACGAAGGCTTACATCCCAACGTCATATATACAATTTAAATAATTTTATGTACGTTTATTTTAATTATGAAGGAAGCTACAGCTCTAATTAGGAAATATATTTTATATATTAATAATACTGAGACCCTGCAAATGTTTTGTCAAACAGCCGCTATATCATCGAAATGCATTGTTCTACTGTATTTTATAGTTTTAAGTGTGTTAGAATATTTTGAAATGAGTAGGCCTGGAAATTGTAATAGTTTACTGCTGTTATTTTCATAGTGTTTTAGTTATTTCATTTTCATCAATTTAAAAGAATTAGAAATCAATACATTTTAAATACAAATTTGTTGCAACATATCTTTTGTGAGTTAGAGAAAAGGTGCACTCTCTGTGATATAGTTTGAAATTTTATTAATAACATATAAAAATATAAGGAATTTCGCGTATGAGACACAAATGAAACGTTAAACCTTTACTTTATATTTGAAATTAAGATTTTTAAAAAATTTCTTTTACTTACTATTGTCGATTGTGGTGTAAACGAAATTATTCATTTATGAGTTCTATTAAATTTCAGGATTTGAGACGCATATATCATTTCCTTAATCCTCGCAGCCGATTGACAGCTTCTCTAGTATGTAAGCAGTGGTTGCAAGCTATTGACTGCCCCGAGCTGCTGTGTGACGTCAGAGTTAAATTTTCGGGAGAAATTAATGAAGCCCTTGTGGATTTTTCTCGCATGACACGACGATTTCAATGGTTTTCATTTTATAAAGTCTACATCGGAAATCCTGTGGTAGAATTCTTGCTGAAGTATGCTAACCAGTTTGACACTCTATCATTTATTAAATGCGATATAGGTTACAGCATATACAAGTACAAAATTCAAAGTAAAATCTTGCATTTTGATAATTTGACGACATTGGATGTGCAACATTCCAATATAACTTTTTTGTTTGCACCATTTCTTAATGTTACTAAATTAACACTACAATTGCCTTCTGTTTTAACAGATTATATTATATGGGAACTCGGTAAATCTTTATTTAGGCTAGAAAAATTGACATTAGGTGGCGACGTAATATGCAACGAGGAATTGTGCAAAATATTTTATGCTAATGAAGAATTTGTAGAAACTAATCCTTCCCACGAAGTTTTGTCTCTTTTATGTATTAAAAGGTTAATGGAACAAAAACAGAAACACATTAAAACATATTAATTTCGTAAACTTGCGCTTATCAGCAGGGGATATATTAACTATCTCTAAAATTGATGGTTTAAATCTGAGAAGTGTATCATTTCCTTTTAAGTCGAATCCAAGCAGCATAAAAGAGTTCTGTGTAAACCAATTTTATCTGACATCTCTTAATTTATCTACCTCGGAGGATGTAACAAATGATACAGTCTGTGATGTCTGTAAATGTTTGCCAAATCTTCAAGAGTTGATCATCAGGTGTAACGGTACGATTGACTGGTGCATAACTGAAATATTCCAGATGCAGAATCTTACGAAGTTAGATCTCTATTGCTGTTCAAAAATTTCACAGATCAGTTACATAATGGCTGTGTCAATCCTCAAGGCCTTTAAACTGAAACATTTGAATTTGGCCTTCACAAAAATAAGCGATAGCAGTCTCTTTGAATTACTGGAGCGCAACCCAAAGATTTGCTATTTAAATGCTTCTGGAATTGATATTTCGAATAAAACTTTGAACATGATTTGCCGAAATTTAACACTTTTAGAATCTTTGATACTTGAATCTTGCCCAACAATATCAGATTTTGGACTGACTGGTGAATTTGAAAATTATTCTGATTCCATAATTCCAACACCATTGTCTAATCTAAAATATCTCGCACAATTAAATTTAGGCAAAAATAATCGAATTACCAATCGAGGTTGTGTTAAAGCTATTCGGTTTCCAGAACTGAAAATTTTGTTTTTGAATGAATGTAAGGGTTTGATTTTAAATGATGATTTCAAAAGGGAAATGAGGAGGCAAAACCCATGCCTTCGACACTTTTTCATATATTCTTTTTAAAGAAAACTGATTAAGTACAAGGCTTAATACTTTTTACCTCAATTTTTGCTTGGATTCAAAGTTACGTAAAATCTTTTATTTCTTGTATCATGGGAGTTTACAAATGGCTTCTTCTGTTAAATCAGTGTCTCAAATATTTTAAACTAGAAAAAACTTTTGTTCGATACTTTTATTTTCACACCATCAAATAAACTTTATCATTCTTCTCAAAGAATATTTTAACGTAATGTTTTTACGAAAAATATAACTAATACTAAATGGAATTAAGTGAAGTTAATTTTAGCATACATCAAATATATACCCATTTGGATTTTCTTTACTCAAGTCGGAGTTTCCTAAATTCGAAGTTTTGTACAAATTTTTGCATTGGTTTAAAAAAATATAAGACGTCAATCCTTGTAATTGGAAATCGTGGAGTAAAAGAGACATTATTTTAGTTGGTACACAAATATTGAGAAACGAGGAAAACTATTAATCACTTATGCGAGAGAACTACACCATATGAAGGATCTTGAAGCTTCATTGAATACATCAATAATGCAACATTAGAAAATGCCATCTATTTGAAAGAGCAAGTTATATAGAATTAGTTCTGGAAAGACAAACTATAGAAATGGTTTGAGCCATTTCGTTGATAGGTAATAATAGAACCTTAATTTATTATAAGCTGACTTTAAATGCATCTTTTACTTATGTTTTTGAAATTTATAGAGTGGAATATTTGATAAATGCCAAAATAGCATCCATTCTGCTACCATGAACGTACTAAATTTGCTGTTCATAAACGCAATACCACAAATTAAGTTAGAATAGAATATTTCAAGCCTATCCTTGAAATAAATTTATAGAAATTAGAGATCACTAGGTTTTTGAGCTGACTGTGTGCTCGATTAGGTCAAATACCTATTTTTAAACTTGACCCTTGCTTTATATTGTAAATGCATTTCTTGTATACTGAAATATGAAGTTATTGTTAATAGAAGTATGTATTTCATATTTTATATCATGCATTTTAAAATGGGTTTCTTTGAAATAAAGTTTCAATAAACAAAGTGTTATTGTATTTGTATTAAATACCCCAGCTTTGTTACTATAGAACTATACTTTTAATTATGAACTAAAATTTATTTCTTAAAAAAATTCATGCAATCAATATAAAAATTCATAAAAAAATTCATTGATCATATATATATGAAGGTATTTAGAGAAATATTTCTTTATCTTTTATGAATTTTGGACGTTATGGATTGTTTGTGTAAGTTTATGTATAAGTTGACTATCTAGAATTGTAAAAAAAATTCTCTTTCGAGATATTCCATATTTAATTTTTCTGTGAATACAACCACTACAGTGTCCCAATCTGAGGCAGCGGTGGTAGCCCAGTTGTCAGGGTATAGGATCATGGCAGGCATATCATGAATTCGTATAATGATAATGTATTGAATGCAATAATAATGCACTCTTACGTTAAAGCTACAATGCGTACCAATTTAACCGTTTGAGTCCCAGGGTTTTGGGGGGCTGCGGTAGTCCCATGGTCAAGGTATCGAATCTTGGTAGGTATGTCATGAGTTCGAGCCTAGTACCACTAAAGACCATCCGTGTAGTGCGACGATGCACGATAAATCTGTCGAGAGCTGAAACGTCCTTCCGTTGATATGGTAGTTAAGAAAGGGGGTGTCATCTCAAGTGTTATCCACGTCACTTGATCATGGTTCAAAATTATTAGGTCCGTCGCCAAAAGTTCTCGTGTAGCTGAACAGTGCGACGTTAATATTCACTCACTTACTCATTGCTTCAATCTGATGCCAAGTACCTCACTCCTACATCACCTTTGTCAACAGAAACTGTTGATGCGCCGAGTCCCTGCGCAGGCCAACCTTTTTGGGAAAGTACGGCTATCTGATAATTAAAAAAAAAAAAAGAAACTAGTCTCACAGTTGTCGCATATAATGTGTAACATCCGACATATTATCGTGGTAAATACGCAATATTAATTTTTTTCCTGAAAAAAAAATGTGAATCGTGTATGATTGGAAATTTTCTATCGAATAACTATATTTTTAATGAAAATTGTATTTAATTAACAAAAGGAGTAAAAAATGCAATATTTTATCAAAAATAATTATTCTTGTTCAATTTGGTAAAGAGCGGAGACAATACTTATAACTAAAATATGACATATATACTTGTGATTTCAAAGTATTTCATCGTTGGGTGGAGGACCTGAGTACCCAGCTCTTTCAAGCTAGAACCTCATATCAGTAGGTATTTGAGTGACTGTACATGATTGAATTTTGCCCTTTGTTAAGTTAAAATGCTTTAAAAATAAAATAAAAATATACTAGGGATTTTAGGAAAATAAAAATTAAAAATATTAAAATGCATTAAAATGGAGAAAAGCTTCAAAGTCGGCACAAAGCAATGAAAATAAAGTTAAAATTTCGATATTGTTGTGGGCGAGACACTAAACCGAACAATGGTAATGCAACTAGGATCATGAAAAAGTATTTGAAAATAAAACAGAAAACAGCATTTTAAAAGCTATTAAAAATATACTATCAAGAATAACAACTGTAGAACATTTAAATAAAAAGATATCAGTCGGAATAATTTTCCGAGTAAAATTAAAGAGTAAAAATTGAAAAATGAAATAATCTGAGGATCGAACCCGGTGCAAAGCATTGTTAGCGAATGACTCTGACCACGAGGGACTTGTAGAAACAGGTGAAATAAGCATTTAAGATGGAGGAAGCGAGATTTGAGAGGAAAAAAATAATTATATGAAGAGGGGGGTCTGAGAGAATATTTCTATTTTGATAGTTCTGTTGAAATTTGGATCAGGGATATATTTTTGAATATCCAAGATCGAGAGATTAATAGAATTATCAATATTTTGAAAGAACTTTGTTGCAATCTTTTTAATGAACTGTCTAACTGACAGCTAATTAAATTAACTGTCGATTTGACTTGTCTAATTGAACTGCCTAATTTTACTTGCGGTCCTGAGATCAATTTCAAAGTATTAAAGAACCGTTGAAAAACAGCGTCAATAACAGTACCACTGTTAGCAGTTGAAACATTATAATTTGTGTTCATTTCGAGCTTGAGTTCATCATTCATAAAAGTTATGAGCGGTTCGGCTTTTGACAAACTGAAGTTAATATCACCACTCAAAATCAAGGGAAGCGAGTGACAATTTTTTTAAAAGAGCAGAACCACCTTCTTTATATGGTAAAAGTACAAAATGCGGGAAATATTTAATTTTAACCGTTTGATTCGAAGAAATGTATACGACCACCAAAATCACTGTTTGTCCATTTTCAAATAAGCATTCTGCCGCACTTATGTGCCCCAATATCGTGACTAACGGAATTAGATCAAGCCCTCGAATTCTTGATGGCTACTAGAGTTGGACTCCCATGCGAGCGTAGCGAAACTAAACGCACTCTCATAGGTCAAATCAAGTAGCGCACGCTTACGTCACATTCTGTTACACACATCCGTCCCATTTCAGGAAATCATTCCCAACATATATCCAGCAACCCAGAACAAAGATGTTACACATCAAAAACCCTTTGCGTGCCTCTTCCAACAAACAATATTTTAATTTTTCAATAAGTCTTCGCGTGCCACTCTTACGGCTCGGTCGTGCTACTCTGTGGTACGCGGGGGCACTCCTATAGGCAGGGTTGGCCACTCCTTCCTATAGGAATGGCATGCAAAGATTTGAATCATGTCTTACTTAAATGAAGGCGAAGTTTTTCTGTCGTATTTACTAAGTTTAATAGGTTTTACCTTCGTGTGTTTTGTGTTTCTCAGCGAAACTTTTTTAACAATTATGCATTAAATGTTTTGCACAGTATAATGGAAGTGCTCGAGGGTTTTTAGAAAATCTGCACCTTTTAAACAAAAAAAAAAAAAAAAAAAAAATGGCCCATTCACTCATTAATATTTATAATTTTCTTTCTGTTCCTCTAATTTATAATATAATGCTAAGTAATTTATTTTGAGATACGGCAGCGTTTCTCGAAGTGTGAGGCGCTCCCTCCTAGGAAAGTGTAATAACTCTACGAGGGGAGTTTGAGCATACCGAAAAAAGTCGAAAATAAAAGATTAGTTTTAAGAAATTACTAATTTACTGAAAGGAAGCAAAACAAAATACATTCTGATCCATGAGAAGTACATAATACTTATCTTACTAGAGATAATTTAAAATATATATTACTTAAAAGTAACATATGCAGAATTTTAACTCTTATATTGGTAATTTGTACAGTTTCAACAGTTTGGGTCCTATATTTCGCGACAAAATACAACAAGCGCTATCGTGCTTCTTGGATCTTTTCGTACTCATTCTGAGAAAGCGCGGTTGCGCTGCGTGGGATTCTTCAAATGTGTTTTTTTAAAAAAACAATGGGTGAGTAATTGAATGTTAACGTCGCACTGTGTTCAGCTACACGAGAGCTTTTGCGACGGACCACGTATTTCTGAACCATGGTCAAGTGACGTGGACGACACCTCAGCTGTAACCCCTCTCTCCTAGCTACCACACCGCACCAACGGAAGGACGTTTCAGCTCTCGACAGATTTAACGTGCATCGCTGCCTTACACGGCAGTTCTTTATTGGTACTGGGCTCGAACTCATGGCATACCTGCCATGATCCGATACCTTGACCATTGGGCTACCGTAGCCCCCAAAAACCCCTGGGACTCAAACGGTTAAATTAGGTAGTATTGTAGCTTTAACGTAAGAGTACATTATTATTGCATTCAATACATTATCATTATACGGAGGGGGTGCAATGAAAGTTATAATTGAAAATTGGGTTGCTAATATTGAAAGTTTGAGAAGCACTGAGTTATAGATGTTTGTAATTGCTATATTAATTTTGATTTACCTTGTTATTAGATTTTAGTTCATTGCCTTTACAGCTATCTTAAGTATGTGTATAAAAAAATCCTTTAAATATATGGCTTTGAATTCCATGTAGAAGGTTGTTAAATTCGGTACAACTTTCATCAAACTTGACCTAAAATACCTCACTTTAATAAATTAAAGTTGTCAAATAATTTCCTGACTCGTGTTTTTTATTAATTTAAATCATAGACAAAAACAAAAAAAACGTGAAATTACTAACAGCGTGATATTATAGAAAACTTGACTCCGAAAGTAGGCAGATGGCTTAAGCGCATTCGAAAGAAGCAGGAGGGAGAGAAACACAATATCTTGAACTCTGTATAAAGGAAAGTTATACAGTATACTTCTCATTCTAAAGAGTACTTGAAAGACGGTTGCTTGTAAGACCATGTTATGCCTCGTATTAAGGCTGTTTTCACCATATGTTTGAGAGCGTGAACTTGACGTGGAGCACAGTTTCGGCGTTTGATTATATTATAGTGTTTTTAAAATTGCATAATATTTCATAAATAATTAGTTTTATC
The DNA here is from genome assembly GCA_019973935.1 of Trichonephila clavipes. Classification (NCBI taxonomy): domain Eukaryota; kingdom Metazoa; phylum Arthropoda; class Arachnida; order Araneae; family Nephilidae; genus Trichonephila; species Trichonephila clavipes. Next base: position 9,201 of record BMAU01005184.1, read on the forward strand.
CTTTTAACATCTGCAGGCATAGCTCATTTAGCATAACGGTATAAGGAAAAATGCATAACACCTTTTATAAAAAAAAAAATTTGTCAAATCGTATAAAAATGAGTAGTATGATAAAAAAAGTGATTCTCTATAGGATAGTGTAGCCAGAATATAATAATGTGTGAGTACTTTTAAGACTGAAAAAATATTCCGAATTCGGCCCCTATTCTTTAACATTAACCGAACATAGCCTTAAAAGAAATGGTTGCACAGATCAGAATTTGACCGAGGTAAGTTAAGGGATTATCAAAGGTGTGGTTACTTTTTCCGCGCTCATCGTCGGAATTTAACGACTGTCATGCAAGCATAGAATCTATACATTCCCGAGGGTCATACTGAATACCATACAGGATCTCAAAGGAGACACCCGCCACAAACTCACGAGAGAACAGGCATATCAGGTCTACTTTTTAGGATCGTACATCCCCATCATGTTAGTTGTGCCTTACTTTAGAGGCTTCGGAGACGTGTGTGATCTTTCAACAACATAATGCAAGACTGATTGTTTTCCAACGTGTCCTGAATTTCCTCGACACAGTGTTCGACTGTAGCCTTGGATCACATCTCCCAGTCATTGACAAAATGTACCCATGGGTTTACTGAGAGATTAGACTTCCATAGCTGTGTCCAACCACTACGATTGAAGGAGTGTAGCATAGATTTGAAGCAGCATGACTTGTCCAAATTTGTCAGCCAACTACAGTTTTCCTTGATACCTATCCAGGCTACAGTCCTTTTGCTGTCAGAGGCAGCAGCTATATGGACTAATTTTGGACCCAGCAAACCCTTATGATTACTACAAACTTAATCAAGTCTTCTTTCCGCGAAATTATATATGTACAAAATGTCAAGATTTATTATATTCTTTTCTTCCCGGTGTAGCAAATTAAATGTCCTGAGGTTCATTAAGAAATTTATAAGACATATTTTAAAACATGTGATTACCCTGTTAAATTACTTAAAAGTATCATTTTTATTATTAATGCTATTTTTACTGATTTTCATCTCAAAATTGTTTACTTAACTCTTTTCCATAGGTATCACAACCTGTTCACTTGCATGGAATTATCGAACTTTTCTCTTTTAATTTTAGTTTTTCTACGTTCTTTTTTTAAAAAAAATACTTAAGCTTCTTGGAATGTTCTCATACGTACTTTCTACAACATTTTTATAAACAATTATTTCCTGAAATGCCATCCTGTACATTTTGTGGTTCACTACAGTGAAATAAGTAGATTACTTTTTGATTATTTCCACTTATGATAAATTAGATTTCTTACAAATTTACTTTGAATACTCTTTTGAATTTATTACATTTTTTTCTAAGTCAACAAATTACTTTTTAGTATACTATCTTCAATTCCAAGAATTGTAATGTTGACATATTAAATCTATAATAAATCTAATTAACCTTATAAATTTTACTTTAGCCCTATAATAGTGGCAAATAAACAAGTTTTTACCTTAAAACTATGCTTAACTCTGCAGTTTTAGCTTCATGCCTAAGGGTGCGGACTTTTATTTCTCTGTGGAAAGGATATTGTAGTGGGAAATGTCACCTACAGGTAAAGTGAGAATCCTCTTAAGAATGCTAAGTGGGAGTGACCTGGATGACAATTGGTTGGGATAACCACATAAGAGCCCCCCAATTTGTAGAACACCTCGGGATCAAGTCTATAAAGTGCTAAAAGTTTCACTGATTAACTATTTTAATTTCATCAAGAAGGATCTGCAATTGTGGGACCTCTATCAAACAGAATTAAAAACAAAACAGTAACCCGGGGGAAATTACTGCAAGACTAAGAAAACAGTTAACAATTTCAGCAATAATTTGACTTTCAGATAAATTACAGTAAAAATACAATTCATGGAATATTATGGAACACCTTGTCATTTAACCGGCGTATAATGTTTGAAGGAAAAACACAGCAGCATGGTTGACTATATTCGAGTTCAAGCAATAAAAACTGCTAGAGCAATTTGGTCTCTAAGTGAATTCCAAAACAACTTCCCTGCGAGATTAAAATATCGAGCGCATATTGCAAATAAAATTTATCACTTTTTCTCAGTCAATAAGTTAAAAAAATATCTGCTTGTAGTCCCGTAATAAAAACAATATCATACATTACAGGTTTCTCTACATATTTGAAATGAGCTCCAGCGAAGGAAATGGGAAGTGACGATGGAAAAATGTATCGCGTTAGCAAATAAACCTCCCAAGGTGTAAAATAGCAAACGTCTTCAAACTGATTTATGATAGTATTAGTGGATCGTATTCGATATCAGGAAAACTTCACAAAGATACGGGAGAGAATCTATTGGATTCAAGTAAGTGCTTATGTAGAGAATTGGTGTAAGAACTTTTATGCTGTGGTGTCCTAAATGGACATATACAAAGTCCAGAAGAAAATACCAATTTATAATGTAGGGGCTCCCTTTTAGATGTTGGATTTAAATATATCATATATAGGCCCAATAACTATTACTGAAAAAGGCAATCAATTCATACTTACTATTGTGGACTATTTCGCAAATTGAAGCTATACTACTGTCAGATCTAGAAATGTCAACAGTTTTTGACATTCTGATAAAAGGCAGAGTTATTATACCACCCATAAAGATTTTTTTAAACCCACCTAGACAGTCAGAAAATTCACTTTCAATCGAGATTTCTTTCCCGTGTTCGATCAGAGATAAGTTTTTTATTCTGAACTACTAGGAAAACAGATTTCCTTTATTAGAAAACCAAAATGCCAGATAGTCTTTTTACAAAGATATCATCTGAAGTTTGGAGAGAGAGGACTAGACCCCAAATCTCAGAACTTTAAAAAATTGAGCCTAAATTCAATTTACTCTTATTACTGATATTTTTACAGCACCTGAGGAGCAACAACTTATCTACCGACGATACTTATAAGTACTACTCCCTTTACAATTACATACAATAACCCTTTTTACGAAGATTTCGACGATACTTAGCAGGAATATTCTATGAAATCCACTCTTCCAAGATATATGGCAACAGAGGTTCTATGATGAGTATTTTAGCGGGGAAGGTGAATAGTTTTATAGCAGAAATTTCGTTTTCAGCTGGCGGCGTTTTCAAAGGATTGCTAAGATTATCGTTTTTGTCCTGAAAATTAGTTAATGTCAAAATTTAAGTGTTATTTTTTTGTATGTTAATGAAGACCTTAGAAAACGATTTAACTATATATTTTAAGTGAACAGTGTATATGATTAATTTTACAGGTGAATATCTTTAGATAATTAATTAGCTCTAACGGATTAAATTTCCCAAAGTTGAGAATTTTGTTTATGTATACCCCTTAATTTTCAATGTAGTGATAAAAAAAATATTGCATGAAAAAAAAACTGCAGTAAATCATAATGCGGTAGACAAAGAGTTAAGAGGAGTAGGAAACCTCTATAACGACAGGGTTAATTTGAGTGTTTTCGATGTATATTTTCTCAAAATCTGTTACATTCGCATGCTTGGAATTTGTTGTACAATTAAGGTACACCTTTCTCATTATATTGAACCGAGTATAATGGGAATATATAATTTTGAATTTTTTACTAATTTTTAAAATATTTTATCAAACATGGGGAAATTTGACCCATTTTTCACATAAAAAAATTTGTAAAATGTAAATTTTTGAGTCTTTTACAAAAAATCTGATTTTGGTATATACTAGCCATAATTATAAATATGTCATAAAAATTTTACATACCTGTGATTCCTATTTTTCTAGAAAAGGTACATCTAATTTCAAAAATTTACTTTTGGAGATAAATGGACTTTATTTTGTTTTATTACTTTTTTATTAAAATATTCCTCCCCATTCTCCACATGGTCTACATCTTTTTGAAACTCCTCATCCTTTCTCTTCCTTTTAAATAATTTTTCTTTCCTAACTTCTTTTGTTTCTTATAAGTATGAGTGTTTAGAATTTAACAGCCTTTGTTTGTCGAGGCGCTCCATTGCATGTACCGTGTAATCAGCAGGCTCAATATTAAGTTTTCTCAAAATTCTGGCTTTGATACATTTCCCATATTAAATGATGAAATTGCATTCTATGTAGCAAATCATAAAACAGTCGGACCCCTACATAATGAAGTCGCTAAATTCCGAAAAAAAAGTTCGTTATATGGAAAATTCGTAATATAGAGGTTCATCTTTCAATTTTCTTTATAAAAAAGGAATCACAAATTTTAAACTCATAAACACTATGTATTGAAATAAAGTAATTATTCACACTATTTTGTAAATTAATATTAAATATATATTTATTTTATGTATCTTACTTATTAAAAAAAGAAAAAGAAAAGAAAGAAAGAAAAACTGAAAGGCAAGTTTCTTGTCGCCTTTGTCCATTTCCTGAAGGATTAAAATTTTTCTTTGATGCTAAAACACTTATGTTTTGACGTTTTCGAGCCAAAAGAAACGAAGTTACTAGTACGATTGATCAATGAACACTACTCAAGGACACGGGGACACAAGACAATTCCGCTGAGGATACAAGGGGACATCGAAGATGTTTCTACTAAACTGGACAATGAGTGTTAAATGTTGCACTTCTTGGATGAAACGCCCAGAATTCAACTGCTTTCGAGTAGTTAGGCACCTAATAAAACCAGTTCAAGATTTGTGACCAACATAAAATGTGTTAAAGAGAGAATAACTTGAAATATACTTCAAAAATAGGAAGAAAAAAAATTGAATAACAAGAAAAAAAGTTCATTATATAGAAAATGTACTTCGCTATAGAGATGTTATTTTACGAAGAATTAAAATCCTGAGTGCATTAATACTTACCTTTCCCCTTTATATTAATAGGAAGTAAGCATAAATTTTTGTGTGACATGTTATAAAATTAACTCAGATTCAACATAAATACGAGAGAAAAATCAATAATTTCCATAATAATTCTTAAAAAACGTTAAATAATATCATATAAATGAGTTTGTGCATAGTTTTTAATCAAAGTTTTTCACTTTTCAGAATACATATCAAAGGACGCTTTGAATGGATAATAGCAAAAATGAATTACACTTTTTCAACCCCCTTCTGATCAAGAAATATTTTCATTGGACACTTCCACTTTCCATCTTCATCACTATTATAATATCAACAAAGAAATACCTTCACAAATTCAGCATTATGCCACACCACCTCCCAGACAATTGTCCTACAGCTACGATCCACAAAAGTATAAATACATCACCAACCAGAGTCAAACCCTTAACGAATGGTAATCAGTCAGTTTAGCCCAGTGGTCTGCAACCCCCGGTTCGTGGATCAAATGGTGCCGGGCCGCCAAAACAACATTATACTATTGCCATTTTGTTTAAAGTGGTGCGTGCTCTCGGATTTGCACGACTTTCCACGGAAATTACGTTATAGTCCACGTTAAATCACTTTTATTCATTTTTGGTGTAACTATATTTTGCACTAAAGGCATATTTAAATGTAACTGATTAAATTAAAATTGTTAAATCAAAACAATCTAAAATATAAACAATTAACGTGTTCCACTCTCAGCGGGCCGCGAAAATCATCAAAATGTTGACCGGTCCGCAACGATAAAAAGATTGCTGAACACTGGTTTAGCCCAGCTGTTCCTAGTAAGTAGACCAATGGAAAAAATTGTACGTATTCCCTTCAAATATCAAGGTCGTCAGACTTAGCAACCGGAACCAAAGCTATCTAGAAAGACTAATATCTGACACTGCAATGTGAACTGAAAGTAGTCACGTGATCAAAGGAGAGACGGATTTAGCAGGAGAAACCATTACATTCACACTTCCACCTTGTATGCTGAAGTAGTTAGTAGATTATCCCACGTGTATTTATATTCATTACTCAGGATAAATTGAGTGGATTTTCTGGGGAAAATATTATTCAGGATTTCTTTATTAACCATAAAGAAAAAGGAACGATATTTAAATTACTGTATAACTTTATTCTTGTCATTGAATTTTTTCTTTTGAGTCTTGAGGACACGATATAATAAACTGACGCGTATATGCCAACATCCTTGATTATTTGTAATAAAAGATATTTTGTTTTATAAGAGAAATTAGTGTTAAATGTAAAATTAGTGTTTTGTTTATTCCGTCACAAATCTTAATTAACTGAAAAATATTATTAATAACTTAACCTAAAGCTGCACACATTTCATAATAACGCCTCGTTACTGTTGTGTACCAAATTGTTCCTCTAATAAACCGGGGCAGCCGTACGTTTCTGTGTTTCGTTTCCCAAATATGAACAGTTGTTACAAACTTGGAAATAGAAAATTCCTAGGGATTTTAAATATACTAACAATAGTGTAGTGTGCATTTTAACATTTCCCTGAATCTTTCATTGCGAGAAAAGATAAAATTACAGACAAGACTGGTACTGTTATAGAAACACCTAGAGCAGGGGTGGCGAACCTATATGGATCAACGTGCCGTTTATTCTAAAGAAGTGTTTGATGGGGGTAAAGACGTGCCGTCAAATAATTTTGGCTTGTGATTATTGAAAAAATAATAAAACCAAGTACTACAACTCACAAAAGTCGTTATTTAGTGCGAAAAAATACCTTTTTCACTATATAGTAGTAAATGTTTTAGCTATACGGGTAATTCAAGTTAAAGTAACATTAGTGTGACTTCTGTTGTTGCAGATTGGTAATAAATAACTTATAGTAAAATGTTGTTTTTAGTAGAATGCATGCTGGATTTGGAGTGAACTGCCAAATGGTTCCTAAACAATTATTTTTGCTGTTGTTCACTTTTTTGACCAGAGAATTTGTGATTTGTTTCAAAATGCCTTTTTACAGGCGATGTTCTGCATACCACTGTTCCAGAACACAAAACGCATACCGCGTCGTCTTTACTAATAACTCCATATTTCTAGATTCGCCAAGTTTGAAAATATTTGTTACACTTACTATTTTGCACTTTTTTGTTCTTTTACTGAACTAGCCATGTTACATAACAGTTAAAAATCGTAAATATAACACAAATAAACTTTAAAATGCAATTGTGTCAACGAAATTGATTATGCTATGCGTAAACAAATTTCGCATCACAGGCAAATGTAGTGCATGACGCAACTAAGGCAGGACAATTACAAACGAGTGTGCTGCAGGCCATGTTTGTTCGTTAGACTTCATAGTGATGGGAGGCCAGACCTCAAAATTTCTAAGTCAGTTTTTTGGAATTCTCACTAGAGGGTGGAATTCCTTCGACAAGGGAGTGCCAAAAGTTCCCGCGCCTGGGGGGTCACTGGACCCATAAATTGCGGGGTGCGTCAACAAACTTCCCGCGCTCCCGAAAGTTCAATAAACCCTCGGGGTTTGGAACGATGTAACTCTGCGCTGGTTTCTGGACCAATCAGAGGCAATTAAGTGGACAAGACAAAGAGTCCGCTCTAGGATTTTGGTGTGAAAATGTCGGAAAATAAAACGGGACGCACCCCGATTTTGAATGAAAGAGCCGATCCCAGAGCTAGAGAATATCGAAAGAAAAAAAACTCCGCGGATACTCCGGGCGTCAACCATGTCCATTTTCCTACCGTGGTCTTTCCCTCTCTCAAGCTAAGTTAAATTTTGATTTTGTAATGAAGTAAATTTCCAAATACTGTGCTTAAAAAATAAATTTAATAATGTTTAAAACTAGACGATCAGTGTATAATTTATTGTGAGATGAGTTTAGTTATCTTAAGTAATTGTCATGATGCGATGTGAAATTAGAAATCTGGGTTCAAAGATTTAATAGATTTATTAAGTTTAAAATAGCGTCGCATCAATAGTGAACCGCATAATTTTCAAATAAAAAGCAAACCATTTCGGTTGCTAGCGTGCTCAAAATAATGTATAGCGTGCCATTAATAGCACGCGTGCCACTGGTTCGCCATCCCTGACCTAGAGTGTATCCAAAATTATCAGATAATGCATATCCTTGCATTTTCCCTGGTTGTCCATCCTACTTGAATGAAAAAATTAAAGAAAGGAAAACATGAAACAATTAGACGAACAACTGCTTACTAATTTCATTAAGAAAGACGAAATTACCCATATCTGATTTCTTATCTAAAAATAATGTTCTAAAACATGATTGTGAAAGTAGCATAACATTTCTTTTTATTAATTACGAAAATTGTCCTTCTATTTTAAAATCCCTGAAAATAAATACATATCTCCCTATTATTATATTCAATAATAATCGTGAATTAAATATACCTTCTGTTGGAAAAATTCTCAAAAATCCTCCTAGGTTAACATATTTCAGCGAATTGTTAAATATTCTTAATACAGTAAATGTCTTTGAAGAAATCTGTTCCATTAATTCTGTTCCTCATCATGTTATGGCTATTCAATCGTGGGAAAAGCATATTGAAAATTGTAATGCTGAGAATTTTGAGGCAGCAAATTTCTTTCATTGCTGTTCAATTTAATTTGCTTTCGATATTGACTTTCAACATTAATTCGCATTTGATTTTGGCTTTCATAATTAATGTTGATTGTTGATGCATGTTTGTTTTAATGTTAATTTTGTTTCATTGCTTTTCAATTTCATTCGCGTTTGATATTCAATTGTTAATTATTGATTGTTTGATTTGAATGTTTATTTGTTCAGATTTTTGTTTTAAAGTTTTCGGTTTCATCACTATACCAGTTACTTCGCATTTTGTGATTTTGGCTTTCATGATTAATGTTGGTTGTTGACGCGTGTTTGTTTTAATGTTATTTTTGTTTCATCGCTGTACCAGTTAATTCACGTTTGATATTGGCTTTCAACATCAATGTTGATTGTTGATGCGTGTGTTTGTTGTAATGTTATTACTGTGTTGGTATGGCAATATAAGTGTGTTTACATAATCAACTATTAAAACAAGCTTTTTATGAAAACACTTATTTTGCATACTGTGGAGTGACCTGTGGAAAGGGTCCTCACCCCTCACTCTGAAAACTGTGCTTTAAATATAATATTTAATTCACAGGCTAATGGTTCCACACAGATTAACTTTTTTTAAAAAAATGGTAGTTTTAAATGTTTAAAATAATATAATAAATTAAAACTTTTATCAATTTTATTTGTTATGTTTAACCTTTATTTTATCTATACACATATGAGTTAGCATTTTTTGATTCTGAAAAATATGCACCATTTCTTAAAACGGCAGTAGTCCGTTTAACACAAAGAAATTTTGAAAAAGTATATCTTGCTGAAGCTTTTTCTTATAAAAGTAGAGAAAACGCTTGCAACCGCCGGGCCATACATCTAGTATATTAAAAGAAAAATTAGGCTACCCAGAAATGTTTAAGGACACTGCAAAATTCATCAAACATATTTTATATTTCTGGCAAATAATGAATATTAAAAATCCAACTAAGGGTCAAAATCTTAAATTGAAAATTAGTGTTCCTTTTTCATTAATGGATGATGCTAGATCCACTTTTTTTTTTTCAAAATTTGTTCAGTGGCGGGACTGCTGGAAAAATTTAAAACAAAATAAACGAGAAGATTGTTTAAACGAGAAAGCATTTTTTGCTTTGAGGCATACGGTAAATACCATCCCTGAACTAATAAAGTATATTTTGGTGGAGTAAAATTTGAAATATGTTTTAGCTGGAAACTTCCAATCTGATAATTTAGAATCCAGATTTGGGCAATACAGACAAATGTCCGGAGCAAATTATCATGTCACTGTGCAGGAAATTTTGCAAGCTGAAAAAAAGTTGCGCATTAAGAGTGTGTTAACTTTGCACTCAGATAACAGCCAGCCGGGACCCTCCCATTATTTGCTTTTCAGGAGATCTGACCAATCACAGCATCGGGTAGCTAGATCAGCAGGGTTGACCTCTCCAGGAACATGTCTCCAGTCATCTATATTGGTCAAATCCCTGATTTCCTTCACTCGATTTTCAACGAATGTGTTCCCTGGCTCTTTTTCCTTAATCCAGCTTAAAACCACCATTCAATAGGACCAAAAGTAGGTTTTAGAAGCAGTTCATAGGATAGAATGTACAGTTTCTGCTAATCGAGCAACCAGCTCCCAACAATTCAAGTCGTGGGATTGTGGATTTTTACATTGGAGCAAGTCGAGCTTTAGCTGCTATGAGTTTGACCGTAACTTGTCCCTTGAATTCACATCACAGAAAGGCACATGTAGCGTAAGCATAGGCAGAAGCATCTGTGAAGATATGCAGTGAGAAGTCATCGTAACTCTCAGCAAAAAAACTTCGAGGTATTGTACATTTAGACATGAGATGCATGGTTTTCTCTCAAAGTCTATTTTTATGTTCAAGTTCTACAGGCAACACCTCGTCCCAGCCTATTTTTTTTCTCCAAGCTTTTTGCATAAGCAACTTTAGTAACAATAAAGCTGGAGCCCTAAAGCCAATCGGATCGTATACACTGTTGATCACAGATAGCAGTACCCTTTTTGTAATTGGCCTTTCTTGGGAACAATCTAAATTTGATGGCAACTTGCAAGAAAGTTCGTCGCTGACTACATCCCAACTCAGGCCAAGTACCATTTGCATATCTTGATCTTCTTTAGAGTCAATAGAAGCCCAACAGCGCAATTCAAATGCACCTTCTTTCATTATTTCTATGGATTGCGATTTCAGTTGTTCCAATTCTGTAACGTCATTAACATTTGTAACCAAATTATCCACGTAGAATCTTTCTTTCAAATGACCAATTGTCTTCTTAAGGCTCTCTGTCTGGAATTTGTCTCGTTCTAGATGGTAACTTACAGTGGCATTCTACAGAAAAGGGCTGGAGGAAACGCCGAAGACTACTCGACAATGACGATAAATTCTTATTTTCGAGCATTCAGCATCCTCCCACCATAAAAATCCAAGGACATCTCTATCTTCAGTTCTCAAACGTATCTGTAGAAATGCCTGTTTCACATCTGGAATTACACCTATGGCACCAAAACGGAATCTTAATAGTAAAAGCAGTATTTAATGTATAAGACTTGGGCCTACACTTAAGCATTCATTCAAGGAGGCAAATCCCGGTTTCTTGAACGAAGCGTCGAAAACTGGGCGGACCTTTGTGGTATTGCTTGAAGGCTTAATGACGGGTCTGTGAGGTAGGTAATGAACTTCCTTGCAAGCTGATTTATTGGGACAGCTTCTATAATACCTTCTGACTCCCACTGTTTAAATACGTTATCGTAGGCTTTAAAGTAATTTTCGTTTATCAAACGCTTAGTTGCTGTACAAAACCTGGATTATACTGCGTCGTATTTATCATATAGAGCAGGATGTCCAGCTAGCCATGATAAAGCTACTTCATATCTTTGATGTTCACAGATCCTAATTGTTTCCTTAAAATGGGCCAAAGTTTCTTCTTCAAGAAGGCTTTCATTTTTCTTCTCTATGGAATCTGTAATACCCAAAACTTCTAAATCCCACATTTTAGGTACGTCCATATTTTGCAAGCTCAATGTGACTAGATTAACAACTTCCCTTTTCTTTCCCAGTCTTAAAATTGTCCAACTCAGCAAGGTCTCAACTGCAGATACTCCTGAAGATAATACCTCTATTCTGCCAGTCAAAATGCTTCCTAGTATATCAGCTCCCAGAAGAACTCGTATAAGTGGTGAATCTCTTCCAACATCTGTAAGTTTTATTCCTCAGGAAGCAAGCTCAGAAAGCAATTTTCTATCATGTATTCTTGGTAGGGATGAGCATATCTTTCGTTGCTCGAGAAGAGACAATGACGTTGTATATTTGTGATTTAAACTTTCCACGTTTACCATGTATCTTTATGCTCAGAAGCAGGGGAAATTCCTCCGCCAAACAGTCCTTGAGAAAATATTTCTCTTCCATATGGAGAAAGAATAGTTCTGCAGCTAAATTCTTTTCAATATAGGACCGCTGGGATCCATCGTCCAACAATGCTCGAACACAGACTTCCTTGTCTCTATTTCGTAGTCTGATCATAATAGTTTTGAGGTATATTTCATGTCCAGAGGGAAGATTTGTTAGTAATGTTTCTGTAGATTTCTTCTCATTATCGGTTGTTCTGTCCTTAGACGAAAAATTATTTTCCTTTTCCTTGCGCAAATCTGGGCAAAGTAATGAATAATGTCTCCGTTTGCAAATTAAGCATCTCACTCTACTATGGCATCTTTTTGCTAAATGTCCAACCTTAAGACAAACGACACAGCATCTTTTTCTTATAACTTGTGATTTTCTGTCCTCATAACTCATATCAGATAACTTTTGACAGTCTTGACTTAGATGAGGGCGGTCACAGAAAAAACAATTAAATTTTGCGCCAGTTGTGCTTCAAATTAACGTAGCCGCAGTGGGTTCATCTTTGTGGACCGATTTCTGACAATCTTTTCGTATAGCACCACTTCCCCTATCTCTACCGAATCCTTCACGAGCTAAACATATCATTTCTTCTGATTCGACTTCATGGCGTAAAAAGCACATCAGTTTTTCCAGGGATCTCTGACTTGTAGCATCATCAGTACTTTCTGAAATCCTTCTCCTTTCCCACGCTCGCAGAACATTTTCTGGCAAACATGACTCCCCCAATGGCTCAAGAAAGTCAGCAAATTTTTCTTTTGTGCGCTCTAAACTTTCCAATGCTCTTAATTTTGTTTCTAGCGTATCGTAGAGGGTGGCTAAATCAGGGGCATTCTTTCCAGTCGTAACATTTTTCAGAACCAGTGAAAGGAGATCACGGACATGTATTTGCACTAAGAGATCTTCCCGGCCAAATCTTAATTTCAGCCTTTGGATAATTTTCAGCTGTTATTGGGAAACTCGATATTAATCTAGCAACTTTTGAATCAGGATCCATAGACTGGTATAAATATTGGAATTTGTCTATAGCAGTCAGTTCCTCCGAGTCATGAATTTTTGAAGATATATTCCAAAATGTCAAATATTCCTTAGGATCACCTGAAAACATCTTTAATTCAAATTTAGGTAATTTTAATTTTACCACATCACGCTCGGAAGAATTTTCTAAAAGAGATCCAGAATCTTTATTTAATAGAGTTTCTATCTTTAATTTAAGCTCAAAAAAATTATCTCTAATCCTCAGCCCCCTCAAAATCAGCTTTGTATTCGGCAGCAGTAGCAGTATTTTCTTAAAGTAAATCAGAAATTTTATTCTGAACCTCATCTAAACGTAAAAATTTATATTGTAACTGATAGTTCAATGCGGACAGCTTATCACCTTCTTTGGCGTCTTCTTTCGTTGCCAAATATTCTTTCAGCTTATTCGCCGTAAGCAAAGTTCTTAACGACTTCCGTTTTATTTTCAAAGCATCCCTATTTATACGCAAACTTAAAGCAGTTACTTGAAATGATTCGTAATAAATTCTTAATGTCTGCTTATAAAAAAGAAAATACAGTGAGTATGCTTTCTTAAACTTAAATCACTCTCGTAAACATCATAAACAGAATATCGTAACTCATAAGCAGTAATCTAAATTATTCGTCCCTGTACATTTTATAGTTCTGAATTCTTCGAAAGCAGAATTCTGTCCTGTCACGGACGCTGTAACGTCGTAACTCCCAACAGCAATCGTCGTCTTTGGTGGACCCGACACCCACACGTTCATCTTGAAGCTGCAGTGCAACCCTTTTTGACCCCCGAGGAATCGAACCCCGTCGACCGGAAGACGAGAGAGACAGAGAGATGCTTTGAACTTACGCGGGAGTGGTGGCAAAACGATTCCTCCTCTCACAAATTATTCGACTCTTAACAATCTTTAATTAAGTTTAATAACTTTAATGTATAGTTCAGTAAATAATATTCAATAGTTGTGACGTAAATAAATTCAATATTTAAATTAACAAAGAATACGCTACCGTTATTCTTTCAAACGTTACAACGCCAATTTATTATGACTGAAGACGATCTTTTGTCTATATACTCTTTTATTTACATAATGTACGGGGAACTATATAAAACAAAAGGTAAACATGGATGAAATTCTGCTTTTAGTGTAATTCTTCCTCCGTTGCCAATTCTGCTAGCTAGATACATAGCAAGATGCTAGCAAGTTACATAAATAGAAAATACTACAGGAAGTGCGAAATATAACATGAGTGGCAACAGTTTTTTTTTAAATTAGTATTTCCTGTTTTTCAGTGTACATATAACCAGCACCACCTACATACAAGGCCTGGCCACTGATTGTTGACGTCACTACTAGTAGGGACAAAAGATCTAATTAACAAAAGATCTAAACTAAGTAGATCAAATAAATTACTTATTTATTCTCTACTTCTAAGACCAATCCTAACTTATGCCTCTCCAGTGTGGAGTTTCGCAGCTAAAACACACATACAAAAACTTGAAGTAATCCAAAACAAAACCCTGAGACAGATTCTACGTGCCAAATGGTACATGAGAAACTCTGCTCTCGGGAAAGCCATTAAATTCAAAACAATTAAAGATTTCATGAAAAAATTAGCAAAAAATTTCTTCAGAAAAATAGATAAATCAGACAATATCTCGATCAAAGATCGAGAAGTACACTCCATCGAGACTCATACACAGGCCCAGAAACATACTAATTGATTAACACCCAAAAAATTCCCATCTTTTTATTAAAAACACCACTTTTCCAAAAATTTTCACTCCAATTTCAATCATTTCACATAATTCATGAACAAAAATACACAGTCAAACATCATGAAACCCATCTACCAATCGGAGAGCTCCATTGACCAGTACGGACTCTGGCAACCTTCGATCCCGCACACGGCGACGGTACCATCCCCGGGACCGAAGTCACTACATTAACACAATTACCAATCAGGAAACTCCCTCTCGCGTGAGTGAGCGAGTGAAGATTAACGTCGCACTGTTCAGCTACACGAGGGCTTGTGGCGACGGACCACGTAATTTTGAACCATGGTCAAGTGACGTGGACGACACCTGAGCTGGCACCTCCCTCTCCTAACTACCACACCACACCAACGGGAGGACGTTTCAGCTCTCGACAGATTTAGCGTGCATCGCTGCCCTACACGGCGGGTCTTTAATGGTACTGGGCTCGAACTCGTGACAAAGCCAGCCACGATCCGATGCCTATACCACTCGGCTACCGCGGCCACAAACTCACTCTCGCAACGCGGGAGAGAGCAGTCAATCTCAAGTTTCACACACAACGCAAACATGAAACGCTGCCTCCCTATTGGACAGGCGATCAGCCATCCCGAGGCCCCCATTGGCCGAAGGAATCTCACCCTAATGTAATTTCTCTACTTCAGTAAAAGTAATTTTAACTATTTTATTCCGACATTTTAAACTTACAATTTTATGAATTCTTTTTGTCTCTCTTTTAATTTTTAAATTCTTAAACCTCTAAAACAAAATGGGCAAAGTAATTATCATGTTTTTAAAATCACCAGACAAGAGATCAAAGCCCTAGCGGGCTAAGTGCTCTATGAACACAACCCAGCTAAACTAGTAGGGAGAAATCGTCCATCGCCTACGGAGCTTCTCTGATGCTTTTTTTTTGAATACTTTTTGTTATTAAACTAATTATACTCTTTTTTACAGGAGATTTAAAAAAATTAGTAAATTAATCATTAAATTGTATTTCATGTACTTAAAACATGAGTAAATATTAGTTTTCCTATTCATATTTTTTAAATAATAATTGCAAGTATATGATTATCCATTACTACGAACGCATTGCATTGAACATAAACGCATTTATTACATTGTAGCAAATTATAAGAGCCTTTTGTATTCGTATATTTCTTTTTTTACATAACTATGATTATTTCTTAATTTTAAACTTTATCTTCTTATTTTTTTTCAGAATAGTTACAAAGAGGAAAATAAAATTAGAAATAGTTTTCAAAACAAAAAAAAAACGACATACAAATTTAAAAGCAGTAACTTTATTGGTATCGCACGTCAAGTAGTATTAAATAAATTTCAAATATATCTGTAGATAAATCTACGCCTGAATAATTATAGATATTTACAAGAAAATAAATATATACTTAAAAATAGATTACACAGTTTATTTAGCTGTTTGTCTGTCACTTTTCTTTCCTTAAATTTTTAGTACTTTTTCTCTCAAAAGTAGTTAAATATGCTTTAAAACTTTATTGGCATCAAATTAATAAACAAAAGTTTGCTGTCTGCATAACAGCATGAAAAATTACCATAAAATAAGTTGACAAAAATATTTTTTTATTAAATCCATGCATATATGATTACAGATACATACATGAAATTAAATATGTACACAGAAACAGATTACGCAGTTTATTTAGCTATTTGTCAGTTACTTTTCACTGCTTAAAATGTTTCTAATTTTTCCCTCCAACAATAGTTATTCAATTATGCATTGTTAAAAATGTAGATTATATGTATTAAAACTATTGGTATCATGCACAGTATATATATAATAAGCAAAAATTCTTCACCCTCTTCAATAACAGCATTAAAAATTACCAAAAAATAAAGTTCCCATTTAATAACAATATAACAGGTTATCGAAACATAAGTTAAAAATATATGTTTTAGATAAATTGTACATATATTAAAGCATAGATATATACCTAAAATAAATGTATATGTAGAGAGAAAATATAATACACCATATATAAAAATGTAATTCATTTAGCTAATAAAGTAGGTATTTTTTCAAAGCAAAAAAAAAAAAAAAAGACAAACAAATTTAAAAACAGTAGTTTTATTGGTATCAAATACAATCACAGCATTAAGAATTATTAAATAAATTTCAAATATATTTTTAGACAAAAATCTATACTATATAATTATAGATATATACAATTTATTTAACTGTTGTCACAGTTACTTTTCTTTCTTTAAATCTTGGGTACTTTTTCTTCCAAAAGCAGTTATAACATATTTAATTTACATTTTAACAATGTATAAAACTTTATTGGTACCATGCATAAATTCATTTGAATTTATAAAGCTAATCGATATTTCTGAGGCAATTTGACGATGATTATTTCGTTTAAGGAACATATTTTCATAATCATTAGAAAGAAGTTTCTGAAATATTTTATAGTTGTAGAGCACTGCTGTAACAACATCTGGAGAAGAGCACAATAAACTTCCTCTGTCTAAGTTACGAATTAAATCATAGTTAGAATTTAGTTCAAAAGATTTATTAAGAACAAGTGATTTGGAACAAAAGTCGCATTTTAATTTTTTAAGTGCTGCTCTAGCACAAACAACAGCTAAATATGTTAAAACAGGTAGATACGGCTGAGCATCACAAAAATCTTTTTCAGATTGTGTAATATTAAAATTATGCAATACTGATGACTGTAAAGGATTTCCATTACACAAATCTTCCAAATGAATGTCTTTTAAGTTAAGCAGGCCATATGTGTTTGAAACCAAAGTTAGAGGTAAAAAATTTTGCATTCTTAGTTTATCTTCTACTTCATAAAGCTGTCGAATCGATATTAATTATTGAGAACCTGAAAGTGTTCTATATTTCCCAAAACGACTTTCTAATGCATCTATTTGAATTTTTCCGGGAAGAAAATATTGAAATTTTAATTCGTTAATTCAATATTTTGACATTTCAAGTAAAGCGTATGTGGTGTGAGAATAAAAGCAAGATGTGTTTCTTTAGTGAGGGTGCTAGTAGTACAATTTTTTCCCTTCCACGAGTCTAACCATGACAAAATAATTTTATGCAAGAATTCACATGTTTGGTTGTCTGGAGATAAAGTAATCGGTTGCTGATAAGGATCAAGCAAATGTTGTCCCTTTAAAGGTGTTTTAACTATTTTCTACAATGTACAAATTAAAGAAATAAAAATTGATGTTGTTTCATAACTAATTAGTTTATGTTGCTCTCTAATAGTTGAAGCCCCTGAATAACAAAATTATTAAATATCGTAAGCACAAGTTTCACATTTTGTTTTTCAAGATTTGTAGGACATAAACCCTTCAAAGTTAAACCATAAGCAAACTTTACTAAATTATTGCTTTCTATGTCATATAGTTGTTTAAGTGTAGAGAAATTTGCTTCTAATAATGGAAACTTATTACGATCTTCAAAATCTGCAAAATAAAAACTTTGACCTGCATTTTTTTGATTAATTCAATTGTTACGAATGCATTTAAAAATGTGCACTGAGTCAATAACAAAAAATAAAGGATTGGAAGAATCAGAAGGATGTGGATATACAATGCTCAATTTGGGAGAAACAGAAAAGTTTGACATTGCTTTTTGATTTATAGAATTATTGTCAGAAACTACACCTATAACTTTGAATCCTATACCATCAAGCTATACGACATTTTTTTTAACAACAGCAAACAATTTTTCTCCATCGATTTTTTTCACTGGCATTATATGAACTACTTCTTTAAGAGGAGAAAGAAGACTTTGAATCACATGAACACATATGCTGAAGTAGAAGCTTATTCACTATTACATGCCATCCCTAGAATATTACCCTTTTAAAATCTAAATATGGCTTTAAATGGTTTTCGTCAAGCATCAGTATGACAGTTTTGTCAACAGATTTTAGGATAGATTTAGGATTTAGATTTTTTTTCATGTATGCTATTCTGTTTTCATTTCTGTGTTCATTTCTGTTCAAATTCTGTTTTCATTTGATTGTTCTGTTTGAGGGTTAGTTTTTAAAGATGTACAAATTTTGTGCAAAGTTCTGGGATGGGGAATATTGAGATATTCTGAATTTCTTAAAAATTTATAGGCATGAGGTGATATGGATTGTAATATACAAAAAAAAACATCATTTCAGAGGAATATATAAAAGAAAACTTGTTACTAGTTAAAAACTTGAGTTGGTCAATTAAGAAATGGAGTGCAATTTTTTTATCATCATCTAAATCTGAAAACATAATTTCTAAATGATTAACAATAAAACCAAATGCTGTAGGAAAATCATGGGAGCTTTTCATTTCTATTCTGAGAGCCAGTTCGTGTAATGTTTCATTTACAACAATAGTATTATTAACTTTTACAGGAAATTTGTACTTACCAAGTTGATCTATCTTTGTTTGACCTATGTGAATTGTTAAATGTGTCTTTATTTATAATCACTGATGCTTTAATAACAGGAGATATTATTGTGTCTAGCATCATAATTATTACTAGATCCTTTTCAAAAATGACAATCCATATGTCCTGAAGCTCTCCTCTGCATTTAAACACTCTACTAATTCTGGAAATGATGTAAATGATTTCTTTTTTTCGAATTCTTCCTTGGAAATAATGCTTGCTTGGATTGAGCGTTGTAAATGTTCATTTTCTAATCTTTGCAGTCTCTGCTCAGGACATTCACGAGCAGGATTTCCAGAGTTAGAAAGATATGTGGGGTAATCTGTAAAAATAGTTGGCACAACAAAATTTTGTAGTCTGAAACCCTTTAAGGGCACACATACCTTCTCTCCAGTTTTTTCATTGTAAGCTTTGGTGTATCTTTGTATTGCATCATCCGAAAAGTGTAATTCACAAACCTATAAAATTATATATATATATTGTTTTGCATCAACAAAAAATATTTGTTAGAATTAACAAAAATTTCTCTGATAATTTGATTTTTTTTTAAATGAAGTTAACGAATTGTGAGGTTAACGCTGAGTCATGTTAATCTGTTTTCAGCTTACTTTGACAGCTTTATTTTTTCTTACTTTTAAAGTCATCCTAATAGTTCAAAAATCAGCTAGTTTTTTTGTTGTTGTTGCGAATGTGTTTTGCATTTTGTACCTCACATCATATTAATATACAATAAATGGTTGCTTATGTCCATATTTACATTGACTACGAGCTATATATCATAATGGGTTTTCTTTGCTAACAAACTATTAATACTTAAGGTACTTTCGTTGATTCTACGAAAAGATGTTTGGTACATAAATGACACAAAAATAAAGCAGCAATAGCAAAAACACTAGACAGTTTTTGTCTCATTAACAATGCTTGTTTGGACTCATTTTTAAAAACATAAATTTTATTAGGGCTACAAAATATTTATTTCATAAACAAAACACCTTTATCATTATAGATAAATAAAAATAAATTGCAATGTTTAAGAAACTCACATGAAGAAAAAGAAATGAGTACATTTTCAAAGGTCTTATCGAACAACCTATTAGAGTTATTTATAGACTTTTAAAATAAAGATATTATTACAATTTCCATAAATAGAATAAAATTAAAAAACTTACTTTCGAATACTTTGATGGAGCAAAATCTTTTCTTGAAATACCTTGTATCCATTTATTTCGAAGAAAGTCCTCCTATGGGAATCCAAACATTGTCGTGTCCCAGTATCTTTATAATTGCTATTGCAATTCGGTTCAAATCATTTTTTATGATCTTATCCAAAATCGTCACAAATAAATTAAAAATCTGCAATAAAAATGTAGAAAGAAGCGAACTGTACAGAAGCAACAAGCAAAATGGCGTAGGCGAGTAAAGTGAACTTCAAATCAGGCGGGATTTCTATACCTACTATATGTGACGTCACAAGCCTCTCTCATTTCAGTAGCCAGGCCTTGTATCTAGGAGGTGTTGATATAACTCGCTATTCTGCACATAAAATTATGGAAATATTCTGAATATTATGGCTATAATTTTAGTTTTGTTTAATACTACTTTATCTTTACTCTTAAGTAAAAAGAAAATTAATTAAAAATTTGGCAATTAACAGGCCTTTATTTTTTTAAGCTTTGTATTTCTATTCAAATCACGGAATCTGGTTTATTGTTCTTTGGTTCGAATACAGTAAAAGCATTTTCGAATGCTTTTTAGGCATGTAACTTTTTATTAATGCATACAGAACTTCTATTCGTTATAATCCATAGAATTTCTCCTAATAATATAAACAGAAGGCAAAAGGTTGGTTAGTCATAAAACTAGTTAAACCCTACTTTAAAAACAGCAATCTACAAGGTTTATAAACCATGCAACCACCATCTTATTTTTTATTTCAAAAATTTGAATTATATTAATTATAATCTTATGTATTCAAATCACTTTTGTCTCTAAACTAGAATTTATTAAAAATTACATACATATGTATATTCAGTAACATAACTCCAGTCTCTTGGCGATTAAAAATGCTGTCTACAAAAGGCTAATGTTGCTTTATAGGCTATCTTATTAGCTTTATAAAAATACCAAATTTATTATTTTCCATTCGCTAGAGCAAAAACTACAAGTGTTTTAGTAAAAGCAGATGCCACTACTTTAAGCAAGATGTCATACTTAACAATTCGTTTTATTCGAAATGTGTGTGTTTTTTAAAAAGGCATTCAAACAGGGACAGCAATTGCTCAAAAGTTTTGAAAATAACTGAAATTTTTTGTGTACTTTCTGTATAATAGTAGAAGTACTTTAACCTTCATATTTATCAATCACTGTTTTATTACAAAATTTACAGTCCCTTATGTGAATATAATGAAACACAGAATGAAAGGCTAGTTATCTGGAATTACAAATATAGGCTTAAATTATTTCTCTGACAAATACCACTAAATACACTACTCTCAACTAAGTTCTCGTTGAAAGATCAACAACATACCCAAGCTCATCTGCTTTTCTTCATCCAGCAATACCAGTTTTTACAACACAAAATGAAACTTTCTAATACAAATGAATATATTTTAATGTAAAGGAGAATTTACAACAGTGAGTGGAAATACAAACAGTATTATAATTGAAGGGAGTTTATTCTAGAAGAGAGTGTGTTGTTGATCCCATTGTGTAGTAATGATAACCGCTTATAATGTGAAAGAAAAATCATAAAATCAAACACATACACCCACAAATTTAAATTGATCACTTAAATTATTTAATAAAGAAGTTTTTAAAAAATTGTCACAAACACATACATTGTCCACAAAGAAATAAAATTCCTCTGGTTAGAGTACGTATATTTTTATTTAGTTTCAAATAAAAATGAAGATTAAAATATACATATTACATTAGATTCATATTTTGTTTACATTTATATACATACTAAAATTAAGATCAATAACAAATGAGAAACAAGACAAATAAGTACGAATGTAATTTGTTTTTATTTATAATATCAGAACACAGAAAAATTTCTAGCATAATATAATTGAACTTGTTTTTGTGTGGTTGATAGGAACCGCATACAAATAACTGCACAAAAAAAAATATTCGAGAATTTCATGAATTCTTACATATAACAAGCGAATTCATCGAAATACTGCAGAATTATTTTTTTTGCGGTCACACAAAAAAGGACAGCACAAAAACAGGTTCTACTGCACTGTAATGTAACACAATTATTGATTCTCATAAAATCTTCATTCCTACAAACACTTTTTCACAGAACAATTTTTGAAATGATTAAAAACTGACCAAGCTTTGCGAAAAAGAAAACATCTATTTAAATGGAATTTAATTCAAAATACCTACTAAAATTAAGACCAATAACAAATGAGAAACAAAACAGTACATATGTAGGGTATATAATATCAGAGCACTGAAAAATTTCTAGCATAATACTATAATGTTGCACAATCATTGATTCTCATATAATCTTCATTTGAGCAAACATTTTTTGAAAAGATTAAAAATTCATTCAAAGCTTCGCGAAAAAGAAAACATCTATTTAATTGGTATTTAATTCAAAATACCTATACAAAAGTTAATTATCCTATGTAAAGCATTTATTTACATAACCAGAGCAAAAAAAGAGAACAAAATAAAAAGTTTCTAATATTTAAATACAAAAGAATATAAGTCAGGAATGGGAAAAAAAGTTTTCTCTCTCATTACAAATAATTCCCATTAAGACATAACTCAAATATCTATTATTCAACAACTACACCATTTATCTTAAAAAAACAACATTTATACAATATATTCCTTAGTCAGCACAAAAGTACTAAATACATATCCCACACACTAGAGCAGGACTGTAAAAAAAGTACTTTTTTCACATGCTATGTGTTAACATTACAAATCAGCAGCTTTTAAACTGTGGTCTACAGACTCCTAGGGTCCCCATAGACATTTTGGTCCTTAAACATGGTGAATTCAGATAGCATATGTTACTGTTTTTCAAGTTGAAGCAATTAGTAAAAGTCAGAATTGTGACACCACCGCTTCATTTCGAAGAAAGATTTTATCCATTCTAATGATTTCTCTAAAGAAGACATGATGCTTATTACACAAAATTTAAAGCAGAGTTTTCGCAATTATTTTCTTGTCTCCAAAAGAAAAAATAATTGGATTAGACATCCATTTCAAATAGATGAGTGCGAACAGGATGGTTTTACATCATACAAATTTTCACAGATGGATCTTTGACAATGGAGTACAATAAGTTCCTTCAAAACTTCTTGGACCAATTACAGGAAAATGTTTCAGAATTATACATGAAAACTCCGATGCCTTTCCAAATCACTTATTTATGTGAAAAAACTTTTTCGGCTCTTCTTTATTGTAAGGCTGGTCCAAAAAGAAGGGGCATGGTGATTGAAAGTTTTAAGAACTGCTGTTAGAGATGATTGTGAGATTAGTTAAGGAGATACATCTGGTCTACAAATTTAACATAACTGATCTAATGTAAAGATCAAGAACAAGCATTTTTTTGTTGTTAATTGAAACTCTATTAACATTTCTTTCATTTTCATATTTGCTCAATAATACAGCATTAGCTTATGACAAAACCAATTACTGACATTCATTTAAATGTTATCTGTATTTAGGATTTAAAATTCATATTTACTTAATGTAATTAGAATAAGATTTTTTCATTCAAGATTTTTTTTTTCTTGTTTAATCACATTTAATATTGATTAAAAAAGATTCTTGAAAATGGCTCCAAAAACTGAAAAAGTATCCACAAAAATGATAATTTGGCAAAAGCCTTCAATAAACATCATTGGCAAATATTGCATTTGCACTAGTTTTTTCAGGATAATCCTTATATCCAGAATAATTCAGAAAATAAAGTACATATTTACAAACTGAAGATTCAATGGATACTTCCGTATTATCGCAGCCATATTGGTCACATTATACGAGATTAAGCACATGGTTACCAATTTAGCGTGTATGACATATGCGAAATAGGGGTTGCCAACTTGGCGAGTTATCTTAAATGTTGGCATTGTTGAGATAACACGCAAGTACCATTCAACCAAAATTTTTTTAAACTTATTGAATACCGCTCCAATAAGATAAACTACGGTCGTCTATCAAGTAAAATACAGTTCAAGAAAAAATAAATACTTGCATGTTCTAAAATGGCTATGAAATAATTGACTTACAGTTTGAAAAACAAAAATGTTCAGTTCAGTTCAGTTCAATTCAGTGAAAACACTGAAAAAGTGGAGACTTCGCTAACGCCTTATGCTCCAATAAAATTTTTATCAGTTTCTAATCCAAGTTATATAACACACAGTTCGTGATTGCAGTCTATCAGTAATTTGAATTATCGCGTTGTGCTTCAACTGAGATTGATGAAAGTAGAGTATAGAGTAACTGGAATTTTAGAATCTATTGGATGATGTCAGAAATTTTTCAACTTTTTGAACATGCTCTATTGATTTACATTTCGCTATTGAGAAATAAGACCATTCTCCGTGGTTGGAGATAAAATTTTTCAAAATTTCACGCTGCGATTTGTATTTGATACAGTTTAATATAAAATGTTCACTAGTTTCTGTATTTTACAATCTGCACACAAAGGAGAATCTGTTAGTTTAAAAAAGAAATATATATCATTTAATGGTAATTTTTAGCTCGCAACTTATTGATTAAAACTTCCGTATTTCTATTTTTTGCCTGTCTGTTCCATTTTTGAAGATGAGAAATATAAAAAAATTTTATGTCTCTTGCTCTTTTTCCATTTTTCTTCACTTTTGATTTTGTGTTGTTTTTTAAAATATGTATGTAGATCTTCATAAGTTATCCAAGAAATAATATTCCACGGCTCTGGAGAGGCTTTAGCTAATTTATCAACTTCTTCATTAATCCCTATTCCCTTGTGAGCTGGTACCCAAATGAATGTAATTGATTGAGCTATTTGGAGGCACTGATGTAAAGTTGAACTTAAATTTAATATTATCGTATTGGATTTTCTATTAATATTTTGGATGCTTTTTAGGACTGATAAGCTGTCCATCAAGATGATATAGTTTTCTGTTTCAGAAACCCAATTTTTTAACGCAGTGCATATTTCAATAGCTTCAGCTGTGAATATTGAAATCATTTCTTTCAGTATGAAATTTTGTCGAATTTTTTTCTTAGGGATCAAAATTCCTATTGATGTTTGATTAGTATTTTTTGAACCATCGGTTGCTATTATGATATTGTTATTAAATTTTGGCTGAAAGTAATCATTAAACATATTTTGTACTATATCATCTGGAAGATCCTTGTTTTGAAATGGTAGTTCATGAGTATAGATGTTTATTTTGCGATTATCGTAGATTGGGGGAGGAGGGATCCATTGAAGAATATCTACTTTAGAGATACATAATTCTTGGAGCAGGTTGATCGTCTTTTGAAAAATACTGATCTCTTTTTCTCTATATTTATAAAAAATACTATTTATATTCCAAAATAACCTTGCGTTCGGTGACCAGTCTTTTAATGCTATTTGCTTGGTTATAAATTTTTGGCAAAGAAAATTATGGCGAGTATTAATACTTCCATTCATAGACTCTGCTTTTAATAAATCCAACGGGGTATTTCTTGGGAGACCTAGGGCTAAACGTAAGGCAGCATTGTAAATCGGTTCTAGTTTCTGTCTGTTGCTATTGCTAGAAAAGAAAAATAGTTGACTTCCATAGTCGAAGATAGAACGGATTGTGGCATTAATAATATTTAAAAGATGATCAGATCTTGTTCCTATTTTCGGAGAAGATAAGGCTTTAATGGCATTTAAATATTTAATTTTCCAGTCATTAAGCCAGAGTTCACGCAAGGAAATGTAATGTTGCAGATTAGAGATTACAACGGAAAATTTCTTATTCTGCGTGATAATAGCAGTATCATTAGCAAACATTGCTAAATGCGATAGATCAGTTTGCGGGATATCATTTACGTACAGAGTGAAAAGCAAAGGCGAACTTGAACTACCCTGAGGTAGGCCGCTTCTGATTGGTGGAGGGGAGGAGAGAATCCTGTCGACTCTCACTCAAAACGAACGATGGGAAAGAAAACTGTGAATGGACTTGATCAGGGGGGCCGGAATATCAAGTCGTATGAGCTTGAATAATAAGCCTTCATGCCAAATTTTATCAAAGGCTTTGGTTATATCCAGAAAAAGTATACCCGTGGCTACGTGTTTTTCGAAGCCGCTATGAATCAACTCCGTTACCCTGAGCAGTTGGTAAACTGTAGAACACTAGGGGCGAAAATCGCACTACTGTGGAATAATCATATTTGAAGCAGCGCAGTGTTGATTCAGGCGCCGAAGAAGCACAAATTCATATACTTTGCTCAAGCTACTTAGCAATGAGATTGGACGATAATTTTGAGGGGTTTTCGGATTTTTATCCGGTTTTAAAATGGGGATAACCACGGCTGTTTTCCAGGAATCTGGAAAATAGTTGTTTTTAAAAGGCTGGTTAATCAGCAAGGTAATGAATAATAAAAATTTAAGGGGAAGATTTTTAAGCATACGATTAGTAATTTGATCAAGTCCGGGGGATTTTCTAGGCTTGATTCTCTGTACGTAAGTTAAGACTTCCGTTGGGGTGGTCGGTTCAATTTCTTGAACGTGGAGTGTAGGTAGGAAGTTTTCAACTTCCGCGTGTATGCGTTGGACGAATTATTCGCGTCCAACGACGTGATTGGGTTCGAACTGCTCTTGCAAACTGTCTGCAATAACCTCCGCCTTTTCAATAGGGGTTACTGCGATGCTGCCTAAAGCCTCTTGCAAAGGGGGAATGGGATAAAAAGGTTTACGTAAGAGGGAGGATTTCCTCCAAAGAGTGTTGTCAACGGGCGATAACGCCTCTATGTGCTTTTCCCGCTGAGTGCGGGAATGTGATTTGATATCCTTTGCTATCTCACGACTGAGGGTACGGAATTTTGAGTAAATACTAGGACACCTAGTTCTTTGCCAAATTTTCCGTAACCTATTTCATTGATAAATTTTGGATTTAATCCCAGGGGAGAGGATTTGGGGAGCATTTTTAAATTTTGGTGTTGAAGCCTCAACGAAAGCTTCGGAGAAATTTTGATTGAGTTCGCTAATAGCTAGCTCAATATTTTCATTGCTGGTGAGGTCAACAGAGGGGATGGGTTTTTTTATTCAAAGCAAATTTAAAATCGTTCCAATTAGTTGAAAGCTGCTCTGGGTTTTTAATTATCGAAGTATTTAAATTAATTTTGAGAATTATGGAGTAGTGATCAGAGCTGAGATCGTTAAGAACTCTGATTGAAGGGAATGTGTTTGAACATAGCCAAGTCGATAATACTTCCGCTCCGCTGGCGCAGTTGGAGGTGTGTGGCAGTCTGCGGTGCGACCAGTTTCGCTCCCCTAAGGTTGCGAATGAGGTTGTACGGCGAGACCCCGTATCGAGTTGATTTGGCGTTGTGCCAATACACCTGTGTGTGTGTGTGTGCGGTGTTATAATCACCAGCAATGATACAATTACTGCCAGAATTAAAAATTGTTTTAAAATCCTCTGATGGGAATTTATGGCGTACTCTGATTTTGACGTACGCCGAAACAATATTTAGGGGAGGGAAATTTTTAATTTTAATTTGCACAGCAGTGGCGTTCATTCCTTGCAATTCAGGAAGGGGAACCCTGCTGTGAACGATCTCGCTTTTACAATAAATAGCCGTGCCACCTCGCGTTTGGGTTTGGGCGATGTGGTTTCTATCATCTTTAAAGACACGATAGTTTGTGATCTGGGGGTCGATACCCGGCTCGAGCCAGGTCTCCTGGACTAAAAACAAATCAAGGTTTTGCTCTTGTACAAAATCTCGGACTTCGTGGATTTTGTTACGCAAAGAATTTGCGTTCCAAAATCCAATTTTTAGAAAATTCCCCACTTGAGCTGGGAAAGTTAAGCCTGGAGGGAACGAAGCCTGCGATAGGCTTCGAATTTACGTATGTTTTATCTACGTCCGCAGATGCCGTACGGAGCGCAGAAAGGACGCTTCGTTTCGCCTTTCTGCCCTTTGAACGGAGAGAGGCGGGGGAAGAGGAGTAACCGCTGCCGGTGCTTTCGCCTCTTGGTTCTTCACCGGAGAAGGTTCGATTTTCTTATTTTTCGAACGAAAAATAATACGATCGAGCTCCTTCTCAGAGGCAGGGATTTTAAAAGGGGAATATTGAGTTTGGTGAGAAGATTAGATACTATCTCACCTGACTTCCCAACTTCTAGGTGTTTATATAAAATAAGTTTAACAATTATTATTAAGGTGATGGCGGGCCATTAGTTTAACACCTTGCATGACATCTAGATGGCGTTGGCTATTGCGAAATTTTCGGCACAAATATTTGTCTCAAGACTCCCAAGATGGGCAATAAATTTCTCTCTCGGGTAACCTTTTCAATGAAATTCTCCCCTTCAGCGAAAGGGAACACGCGGGGGCTAAGGGAGGGTGACATTCGTAAAACTGGTAAAATAAATGTTAGCTTTTTTTTCTTTTTCGGGGAGGGGGTTAAAGCAGCAGAGTGAATCTTGACCATGAAAGACTTCTCATTTCTGGACATTGGTTGTTATGAATAAGTATAAGAATCAATTTCGAATTAGAATAATGAATATAGAATTAGATTCAATCATGTTAATTGGATGCCAATGTATTTCGACTTACCGCGACTGTTGTTTCCATGCTGTACACCTAAGTACATTTTTTATAGAAGCTTGAGGAAAAAGTAATAATTTACGATGAGTCATTGAGAAACACGCAAAGAACTTTTCCAGTCTATATTTTGCAACAAAACACACAAGCCCACTATTACATGTAGGAAAACGTTGCACAACACAATCACAAAAAAACGATGCTTCCATCACATACATATACGAATCGAATGGCATTTTTCCCGCCAAACAAATCCTTCTAGAATAAAAAAAGTCCCAGTTCGTGGCGCCATCTCTGGACGGCGAAAGGAGTCAACTGTTCTTAACATCCTCCGGGGGGCGAGAAGATGTAGTCGACGGTGGTAGGGGTAAGACTGCAACTTGAGAGACTGGTCTTGTCATGACTCCACTTGAGGTCTGGATAGTGACGACACGACATATTCCATCAGCTCCAGGATGTGTGGCCACAATCCGTCCGGAAGTCCACCTGGTGCTGAAAGAGGCTGGATTTTTGATGAGGACGAGGGATCCTACCGTTAGGTCTTGATGCCTCCCACCCACCTTCGAAATTTGGTGCATATGGAGGGATGAAGTGCCACTGAATGTTCTTGCTTGACGAATAGTCCTGGACATTAGAGTTGTGAAGTAATTGAAACAAGTCCTTCAAGTAAGCTGACGCACCAACGAAATTGGTACCGTTGTCAGAATAAATGTCTGATGGATAGCCACGGCGTGAAACAAATCGACGCAGTGCTGACAGAAATGCTGCTGCTGATAGGGAAGATACGAGCTCAAGGTGCACCGCTTTAGTACACATGCATATGAAGAGGCAGATGTAAGACTTGAAGTTGTTCGCCTTGCGAGTATGTTGGCACTTTGTCGTGATAGGTCCAGCAAAGTCAATTCCTACTTTTTCAAAAGCACGACAAGGGTTGATTCGTTCTATTGGTAGATCCCCCATCATTTGAGAGACAGGTTTTGCTACAAGTTTAAAACAGTCTATGCAGTTGCGCAGTTCTTTCTTGACAGCTGATTTACCATGCGGGATCCAAAATTGTTGACGAATGAGGGATAAAACTAGTTCCTGTCCAGCATGGAAATTGACTCTATGAAAATGTCTAATGACTAAATTTGTAAAATGATGCTCTTTTGGTATGAGCATAGGATGCTTCTGCTCAAATTTAAGAGTTTGTTGGAGACGAAGACGTCCTCCGATACGAAAAATTCCCTCAGAATCAAGGAATACATTCAAAAACTGAAGTTTGCTAGATTTGGGAAGAGGCTTGTTACATTTCAAGAGAGTAAGTTCTGTATGGTATTCTCCATTTTGTAACAATTTGACTAGCTTTTTTAATGAAGTTTCTAACTCATGTGTGTATAAAGGCCCAGTAACTTTGGACACTGATTTGGAATTATGGTAGAATCTGAATATCCATGCAACAGTCCTAACTACTTTCATGTATGAGGAAAACTTATCCAAGAAACAAAGAGAATAATCAACACCAGTTGAAAGAACAGCAGAGTCACTTAATGATTCAGACTGATCAATAGGAACAAGTGAAACAGGTTGTTCAGAGAAAGGAATAAAAGAATTGGAAGAAGGATGGAAATCATGAAGCCATTTTGGACCAGCTACCCACTCTGAATTTTCAAGAAGTTGTTTCGGGTAGAGGCCTCTTGTTGCCCAATCTGCCGGGTTTAATTTTCCCGGAATGTGATGCCAAGATTCTTTTGAGGTTAGCGCGTGAATTTTCCCAACCCTGTGTTGTACAAATTGATTTCCTTTTACAGGTGGATTATTTATCCAACTCAGTGTAATTGTTGAGTCACACCATAAAAATGTATCGTGAGTGATGTTAGAGATTTCTTAAATATATCTAGAAGTTCAGCCAGAAGCAGAGCACCACAAAGCTCCAATTTAGGCAATGATATTGTTTGTACAGGTGCCACACGAGTTTTGAAGCCATTAAGAATAAGTGTGGAGAATCAGAAACAACACGTAAGTATATTACGGCTGAATATGCCTTTGAGGAGGCGTTACAGAACCCGTGAATTTCACAGTGTTTAGCATTTTGTGTTTGAACATACCTGGGAACTTTTATTTGTTTCAGGCATGAAATTTCTGCTTGAAACCGATTCCATCTATTAAGAATGTCTGGTGATATCTCATCATCCCAGTCAAGCCCTGCCTTCCACAGGTCTTGAAGAATAATCTTTAAAATTATAGTTGAGGGAGAGACAAACTCCAGATGATCAAAGATGCGTGCGATGATTGATAGCATCTGTCTCTCGGTGGATACCTGGTCTGATAAGACTGCTCTTACTTTAAACGAATCCTCGTTTAAATCCCAGAATAAGCCAAGAATTTTCTGGGTGGACTCCTCATCAAATGAATGTGAGGAAATATTTGTTTTTAGAGTGTTTGGCAAGTCTGACAAGACTTCTGGATGAGTGCACGACCATTTCCGCAGCTCAAATCCACCGGTTGACATCAAATTTTGCAGTTCGTGAACAATTTTCCTAGCCGAGTCCACTGAGTCAGCACCCGCTAACAAATCATCAACATAGAAATGATCTTTTGCGAGCTTAGCTGCCTGTGGAAAGCGATATTTTTCATCCTCACATAATTGTTTCAATGTTCGGATGGCAAGAAATGGGGCACAAGATGTACCATAGGTAACTGTATTTAATTTGAATATCACTAATGGTTCCTCTGAAGACTTCCTCCAAAATATTTGTTGAAAGCATGCATCACCTTATGATATTAATATCTGTCTATACATTTTTGCAATGTCAGCAGAAAAGGCAATTGGGAAGAATCTTAATTTAAGTAAAGTTAGAAAAATGTCTGACTGTAGTTTTTTACCAGTCAGCAGAATGTCATTCAAAGAATTTCCATTTGTACTTTTGAATGAGCCGTCAAACACCACCCTTAATTTGGTTGTGGAACTATTATCATTAATCACACCATGATGTAGTAAGAAATAATGTGGAGATTTTACATCTGATGCGAGAGGAGTCATGTGACCAAGGTTTTGGTATTCCTCCATAAATTCTGTGTATTGTTCCTTTAATTGATTATTAGAGTGAAGTTTTCTTTCAAGAGAATAGAATCGTTTGAATGCACCCTCTTTACTATCTCCAATACTTGAATCATCTCTAAATGGCAGTTTTAGAATATATCTACCATCTGCATTACGAATATGAGAATTTAGGAATATAGACTCACATAGCTCATCCTCATCCTTTGACGGAATGTCCTTAGGAACAGATTCAAGTTCCCAAAATTGTTTCAAAGAATGGTCTATGTTTATAAGAGTGTGACAGATTAGGGATGAATTTTGATTATATTGTGTGTTTATGGTACCTGACAATAAATGACCTAATTTTGTTGGCAATGCTGATGGTGTACCTTTGGGTCCCATTATAGAAGTCCCTGAAATTAATGTCATAAAAACATCAGCACCTAGAAGAATGTCTATTTCATTTTCAGTATAAAACGTTGGATCAGCAAGAGTTAGATCTTTGATATGAGGCCACTCATGATATTTAATTGGAAAATTTGGCATAGCTGAAGTGACTTTCGATACTAACAAAGCTTTTACTTGAAATTTATCAGAGGAAACACAAGAAGAAAATTCAAAATTTGTTGAATATAATGAAGTTTCAGCAAATGTTTCATTTACACCTACTAATTTATGATTGGTGTGTTTTAATGGCAATTTTAAGCGATCAGCACATTGCTTGGAAATCAACGAATTTTGAGAAGCATTATCTATCAAAGCACGGCAAGTTACTTGTTCACCATGTTTAGATTTAACATTTATTAATGCTGTGGACAACAATACGTGACGTTCTGCCGATTGTGTGCAATTGTTAGACACTGTCACAACAGAATTTGCTTGAGTATCTGCTGAAGGACTGACTGAATATATATGTAATAATGTATGGTGTCTTTCAGAACAGTTTTTGCAAGAGAATCCTACTCTACATGTGTCAAGCCTGTGGTTACTCCTCAAACAATTGGTACATAAATTATTGTTCTGTACCACTTGCCATCTTTCATTTACATTCATAGAATTAAAAGTTGGACATTTGAATAAGGCATGGCTTTGATAACATAGAATGCAATTGTTACCTTTAACGACATCTGGTTTTACACCTGATTTTACTTGGTTACATTTGACAACAGTAGTATTTACATTTGATTTGTAAAATGAATTTAATGGTTTAACACATTACCTTTCTTAATGTCAGGTTTTACAAATTTTAACTCATTCAGACCACGAGCTTCCCTTTCAATGAAAACTCTAAATTCCTCAAGAGTAGGAATTTTATTATTTTCCAAAGATAATTCCCACCGTTGACTAATACATGCATCCACTTTTGAAATGAGAAAATTTATTATGATCAACTCTGTTAATGAATTTGTTTCTAAATCCAAAGAGTTTTCAAATTTCGAATGACTTCATTACAAATATCTATTATTTCCAAAAGCAATTTTGAAGTATTTGCCCTGGAAATCTTAATACTAAATAGCTTATTTATAGCTAAGAGCTTATATAATAGCTATAGCTTATATAATAGCTAAGAGCTAATTGTCGTTTGTTTTCATACCGACTGCACAGTGGACAATCTTAAGAATTGTTGGGATATATCCCAACAATTCTTAAGATTGTCCACAGTAATTGCAAAACCCCGAATTAATTTGGCTGCATCCCCGCGAACAGAAGCCTGTAGATATTGCAATTTTTCATGATCACTTATTGATTTGTTATCTAGAATAGAAGACTTAAATAACTCTTTGAATGAATTCCAGTTCTCGCAATTTCCATAAAAATGCGGAACTTCAAGCTTTGGTAGATTAACTACTGAAGACTTAACATGAATACTACTATTTACTTCCTCAACCTGAGATTTTTCTTCAAGGTCAACAACCCAATTGAATAGTATATCTTTATATATTTCATATAAATATCAAATGATTCATCACTTTCATCAGTTGACAATTCTCTGAATATTTCAGTTAATCTAGTTTCGTATTGCAACACTTGTGTTTTTAAAACACGTATGCGTGATTTATTATCATCGCATTCATTTATCCTACTTCCAAAAGCTTTTAATTCTTTTATAATTAAATCAAATTTACCAATATTTTTCGATTGTTTTGGAGCTACGATTTATGAATGAAATTTTAAAATGCTTATAAAAATGGAATTTTAAAATTCTACACAAAATATACAACTGTACCACAATAACAAATGCCAACACAATGCAAATACAAACTATCAAAAAATGTTTATACAAAATAGAATAAACGAATAAATCTAGAATCAAATAATAAATAATATCAATCAAAATGTATAGGAATACTTCAAGAATTCGTATCAGAGTAAATGCACTAGAATAAGAATATCGAATATGAAACGAATAATTAAAATAACAAAGAATAAATCACATCAACAACTCTGAACTCGACGGACCACATGTTATGAATAAGTATAAGAATCAATTTAGAATTAGAATAATGAATATAGAATTAGATTCAATCGTGTTAATTGGATGCCAATGTATTTCGACTTACCGCGACTTAGGTGTCCGCGACATGCTGGACACCTAAGTACATTTTTTATAGAAGCTTGAGGAAAAAGTAATAATTTACGATGAGTCATTGAGAAACACGCAAAGAACTTTTCCAGTCTATATTTTGCAACAAAACACACAAGCACACTATTACATGTAGGAAAACGTTGCACAACACAATCACAAAAAAACGATGCTTCCATCACAAACATATACGAATCGAATGGCATTTTCCCCGCCAAACAAATCCTTCTAGAATAAAAAAAGTCCCAGTTCGTGGCGCCATCTCTGGACGGCGAAAGGAGTCAACTGTTCTTAACATTGTTCAATCGTCAAACTTTTTCAACTCTTGGAACCCCTAGAACTGTAACATGTTTTCGAGGAATCCCCTTCCTCGCTGAAGGGGATATATCTTAAAATAATATTTAAAGTATATAGATAAACATATTTTTAATATTATATGTAAAGACAATTTTAAAAAATATTATATTTTTATTAAAAATTTTATGATGCAGTTTTAATGTTATTTACTCATTGATAATATAAATTTGTGATCCAAATGTCACCTACGCATGCATTATACTTAGTAACTGAGATATGTGTTCACAATTTTTTACACAAACTATCGACGTATAAGCTTTTTGAAATTATCTGCAGTAGCATTTCATATTCCGTGTTCAATTCGTTTTTGTTGCCTATCGCGTTAAAAATATTTTTCACTTTCTAAATACATTTTTGTGAATGGTATGAAAATGTTCATAGCTGTGTGAGAAATTCTGCGCATATGGCATGAATTGGTAACCTAAAATGTAGGTCTTCTAGCTTAAATTTAAATTTTAGCATCGAATCTGTTCATATGTCGATAAATTTTTTTATCTTCTTCATTATAGGTGTTTTTTCCCCCACAAATGTAAAAGATTTCAAAATATTGTACTAACTAGTATAAAATTACTTCGTGGAACTCGGGATAGCAAACAATAGTATATTCCCAATCTACTGCATAAAATAAAGTTTTAAAATTCATTTATTATATTACAATAAAAGTTAAAAAAGTTTTCAAATTATGTATAAATAAAATTTTTAATTTTAATCTATGAGATCATCTTTAGATAATTGTGGCTAACCGAATTTCATGAGAACATAAATCCATTTTGCATACATATTTGTAATTTTTCTTTCCCATTTTTTTTTATTGGGACTCGTGGAACACAGTTTGTCGATCAATTCTCTAGATAAATGATGTACAGAACGAAACTGTTTAATTTTTCCTGAACAAATGATTTTTAAAGGAAGAATAGGTGGATTTAAAGCAACGAAAAATTAAATTTCACGTTTTAATGAACAAACAGTATGATACATTTTTACTTTTATACAATAGAACAGGGGTTGGCAACCTATTTCACGAGAGGTACAATTCTCAGTGGTACTCTGAATTACTCAACAAATGTGTCAATTTTTGAGAGGATTGAAGATGATAAATTTATAATGGTCCTTATTATACGAAGATCTCAGAATTATGGACAATTGCGAAATTTCGAAAAATTGGAAAGATATCTCGAAACATAAATTTACAGCTATTTTGTGAATTATTGGATGTCATTGCTGGTGAGATTTGATTGTTTGAAAAGAGAAGATCGCGTGCACTCTGCTCTCCGCTTTTGGTTGATTTCGAAAAAGGCAAGAAGAGAGAGAGAGATTTCTCTCTGTAGCGCACTTCCTTCAATAGAATCCTCCCCTTTCTCTGCGGGAAGAGGGCCACAGTCTTTACGACTGTGAAACGAAATACTTGTTCTTTTGGGGGGCGGGGAGTAAAATAGTGTTGAATCTTGACCATGAGAGAGATCTAAAATGGCTTTCTTACTTTTTCGACTCATGGATTCTAATAATTTGTTATGAATGCTTTATTCGTTTCTAACTATGGAAAAAATCCTATATATTTTGCAATCTAAATTTTAGGAGGTGTTCTTGTTTTAATATAGATATTACCGTCAAATGTCTTTTAAAATGTCAATAAGTTGTTCGCTCTCCTTGATTATAGGTGTTTTTATCCACAAATAAAAAAAAAAAGTTCATTTTCCATTACAAAACGATTTAGTTGTGCAAAAACAATGTATTAACGTGAATAAATTTGTTTTGTTGTGTGTGGTCCCGGTACAGTAAACAATGGAATATTCACAATCTAGTAGGCACTACATATAAATAAAAACGATTTAATATTCTTTTATAGTGGAATAATAAATGTTTCTAAAAGTATTACAAAATAAAGTTCTTATGTACAAAAAAAAATGTTTCAGAAATTTCCAATTAGGTATACACTTACACCTGTATTACATTATTAAAGGTTTAAGGGAAACAATTTTGAATAGAGTTTTCTTTAAAAAGTAGTTTTATATAAATGTTAAAAAAGTTAAAGGTTATCAATTTTGATATTTTTCTAAGATAGTATGCAGCTATTTCATTAAAAAAGTGGTTAATTATGGTTTTGACCATTATTTTACATATGTTTGTAAAATATTTTTCAAATTCAAAAAATATTTTTATAAGAAATGGTACGTAAATGAAAATAAGCATTACAAAATTATTTCATGTTCAGCAAAAAAAAAAAAAAAAGGAAGAAAGAAAGATATTTTGAAATTAAAATTACTTTTGTAACTTTAGAGAATGATTAAAATATCATTATAAGGGAGAGAAAATAGGCTGGCAATTAATTATAAAGCACAATTAATCAAGCATATAATATATAAACATTGCTTTTATTTTTTCTAAGAAATTTATGTTTATTTAATGAATATATGTCAATAACAATTTTTCAATTTGGAGAAGTTAACATTATATTTAAATCAAAGAAAATTGCATTATTTGTTTAATTTTTGGGCATATTTGGTAACAAAATAATAGTTTCATTCTATGTAGGAATCCAAATAAATGGCTAAGTAATATACTTAATTATAAAAATATATATCACGGACAGTTTTTACGGTATCCTGTTCGAGGAGATATAGGAGGTTGCAGTAGGCAAGAGTGCATGGTTACGAACTCGTGATCGACGTGGTGTTGCATCGTCGGTTTCAATTCTGGTGTCCCTGCTGAAGATCTGCTATGTAGAAGGCTGAACCTCAAAGCAGATGTTTGAAGTAGGTGATACTATATGTTGCTGTTGGAGGAAATTTTGGGAGATTGGGGTTCCAGTGTATTGGAGTGGGGTGTATTTTAATTAGTGGAAATATGATTCAATTTTACCTTGCAAATAAATCTGGTTCGTTGATGGGAGCAATCGTGTTATTTTCGAATGAACTGTCATTATATGCTAACCTAGAAAATTAAAAACGTTACAGATAATCATTCGTTGAATATCGTTCATTAGTCAGATATTTAATATCTGTAAGTAAAGTGCTCTAAACTTCTGAAATTATTACGAATTATATTAGCGTTTCTTCCCACTTTACCTTTTTTTTTTCTTCTATCCGTCGTAAACGTTGAGCTTTTGAAGCCCGATTAAAACTAGGATGTTTACGAGATTTATAACTCTGATTTTCAAAGGCATATTTAGAAATATTAAAGAAAAAGAAGCTAAATTGAAATAAGTCCTGTAAGAAGTAAAGGTTCGTATTCGAAATTTCAAAAGTGACTAAGAGAGCAACGTATTTTACTTCGGTCAGAATTCGGTCACCGAAAGTTGGGAACCTTCTCACACATCCCCCCTACGGTTTCTTCCTCTCTTTCTGTTTTAGTACATAGGAAAGAAATTGGAAACTTTTATTGCTTTTTTGTACTTTTCTTTCCTAAAGACTTCGGACCAACAAGTGTTTTCCGGTCCCCTCTGAAGTGAAATTCCCATGAGATATTATACATCGTGGGGTGGATGACCAGAGTACTTAGCTCTTCCGAGCTATAACCTCTCGTCATTAGGATTTCGAGTGTTATGACTCTTACATTTTTTTAAATAATAGTACTTAAAAGTAAAAAAAAAATTTAAGGACAGTAATAGAAATAAAAAATTTAAAATTAAAAGAATGCATTACGTGCTTGAAAAATACCTTGAGATGTTGACCTCATGACATGACGAGATGCCTTTGAAAGGACGCTAAACGGCATTGTGACTAACAAAACGGCAAAGTAATTTATCATATAGTGATTATACTGAGTAACACAGATTGTTTTTAAACAATAATTTATGGTAAAATAGCTTTGTAATAATTAGATTGACTTAAGTTTTCTAGTGGATAGATTCAATATCTCCCCTCCCTCCCGAAAAAAAGGTATAAATTGCTCTGAACTGATTATGATATTTCTGAGAAAATGAATAGAAAAAATAAGAAATGTAAAACTTTTTTTAACATTTGAAAATCGAGCAATTTGATTCACAATTACGAGATAAAAAAAAAGCAAACATTATTAATTATAACAGTTATATTTTCCCTTCGTTTATAAAATAAATCATTCATTTTAAAAGTCTTCCAAAATTAAAAATTATGAATATTTGGGTTTAAAAAATGAAAACACCGTTTAATTATTTAGAAAATTAAGTTTCAATTTTTAAAAATTAGTGTTTTTAAAAGTTTATTCAGCAGATATATCTTTTTCTGAATGCTTTACCTTCTAATTCAAAAATGAACTAGTAATAAAAATCAATATTTTAATTATAGTAATAAAATAAAAACTCCAATGAGCAATAAAAAAATATGTTCATATCGTAATGCCCAACATAGTTCTTTTTCCATAAAGAATTCATAATAAAATTTTACTACTTAAAAATTTTATCATATATTTAATTAAAATGGATAAAATTTGAATTAACATTAATTCTAAATTTTATATGTGTAAAATGTAATGCGCAAAGAAAAATCCCAACTTCTATTATGTTAAAAATTTAGTCAAGAACTTGATCACAAGTTATTGAAAATGTTCAATGACAGAAAATGCCAGACAGTATTTTTAATAGAAAAAAGGCAAAAAATTTAAAGATAGAGAGACTTTAAAATCGCGATATTGCCATATTTATTCGAATCTAAGCCGCACTTTTTATCCCGATGCTTAGGCTACAAAAATTCTGGTGCAGCTTAGATTCGAAGACTGAAAAAAGTTTTTAATGCTGGTAAAGTAAATTAATTATTCACTTTTTATTAATACACCTTTATTATTTTTTTATTTCGTTTAGTTAGTGATTGAATATAAACGTCATATTGATCAGCTACACGAGGGCTTTTGGTGACGGACCTCGTAACTTTGAACCATAGTCAAGTGACGAGGACGACACCTGAGCTTGCACCTCCCATCTCCTAACTACCACACCAATAAGAGGAAGTTTGATCTCTCTCTCAGATTTAACGTTCATCGCTCCCCTATACAACTTCAGCGGTACTAGGCTCGAACTCATGACACGCCAGCCACGAGTACGTTACCCTGACCACTAGGGTATCGCAGCCACTTTTCACTCCGTAAATATATCATATATCAATAATATATTTTACACTATTTTTTTTCACAAAAATGTGCTGAGAATTTGGGGTGTGGCTTAGAATCTGAACATAATTCATTGAAAAAATAAGTTTCTGTTAATTAAATTACAAAACAATATTTTGTGTTAATAATTGTTCCAATGGTTTATGGTAAAGTTTTACGTCAAATATAAAATCGATGGGAAAAATTTTTTTGTTAGTTAAAAAGAAAATAATAATATAATAATAATAATTGCATTACAATAATTAGATTAAAATTTTAATTTGTGAGCAAGGAGTAGTAATTTGTGTTCACAACTTTCGATCAAGTATAAATAAGTATACTTTCATTCTTCGTTAAGTCATTTCGCAGAATTTAAATATTCTTACAGACATTTCCTTCAATAACAGACAAAAAAAAATCTAAGCAGTATAATTATAAACGATTTTTTTTAAAGCACACATGCAGAAAATATTTAAAACTTTCCTAAAACGGAAAGTTCATCAGATTTGAGATGTTAAATCTCTGTACATCATAAACCTTTTCCATTGTCCACTATTTGTCACATTTTGCAAGTTACCATAATTTCAGCTGGCGACTATATTTCAGAAAGATATCGCCAAAAATAAGTATTCGTAGCCAAGAATAAATTCGCTTTTCAAACGATGGTGGTGCTATCTGTTTTGAGATAGTCCTAACTACGCCAAAAATAATTCAGAATGAACTTAAAATTTAAAAAAAGTTCATTAAGAAAAACATAAAACTTAATTCTGGCTACACTAGTCCAAAGAGAGAAGCTTGCTTTCTTATATACTATTTAATTCTACTCTAAAAAAAATTTTTTTTTCTGTTAAAATGTCTTTTGCGTTTCCACCTCCTATACTTTAACATAGAAAAGTCAAATTTCATTTTGCAAAAATGCTGAAAACTGTGTAATTTTCCAAAAAATCAAAATTCAAAAAACACTATCCTTTAAACAATTATTTTCTTTATATCCATAAAAATTTTTATTGATATTGGAGCTTTTTCCTGCCTACAAATGTCTTTGCCGTTTCATCCCTATACTTTAACATTGACCGAAAACAGCCTTAAGTTATTTGTACATTTATTTGAATAGAATTAATTTGTGGAGTATTTTGCACCATACCACGTTTCACCGATTCGGAAACAGCTGACAGGTGCAGCCATCTAGTGAGAGAAAATCTCTACAAAAACTGTCCTTTACAAAGTAAATGAAAGCGAGATAATTTAATATTTCTTGTGCGGACCGGTAGTATTTGATCCACGGTCCATGGGTTGCGGAACACTGCTTTAAAGCACCGACAGTCCACAAAGGTCTAAAATATTCTCATAATACGAAAAGACCGAATGACTTTTTTAATGCAGTTTTAATTGTTAAAAATGCTAAGTAACCACAGATAACACTAATATGTTGCAGAACAAAATATTTATTTTTAACGATTATTAAATTTTTAAAAATTATTTACTTTTTTACACATAAAAACAGCTTTTACCCATAAAGTTAATTTTATAATATTCAAAAGAAACAGTTTTTCTATGTCTTCATTAATACACAAAAATTCATTACACTTTATGCATTTTGAGCGAGGTTTCGATTGAATGTTTTTTAAAGCAGTGCTGTATTTTTTAACATGAACTACTGCACCTTGA
The DNA here is from genome assembly GCA_019973935.1 of Trichonephila clavipes. NCBI lineage: Eukaryota > Metazoa > Arthropoda > Arachnida > Araneae > Nephilidae > Trichonephila > Trichonephila clavipes. The sequence continues at coordinate 50,709 of BMAU01005184.1, forward strand.
GTCTTGTTCAGTCCCTTGATCGTCATCTTAAGAATCTAACGAAAATTCCATCAAATATTATTTGCTAGGACTTCTACATCTGGAGTGAGTGAATATTAACGTCGCACAGTGTTCAGCTACACGAGGGCTTTTGGAGACGGACAACGTAAGTTTGAACCATGGTCAAGTGACGTGGACGACACCTGAGCTAGCACCCCCTCTCCTAACTACCACACCACACCAACGGGAGGACGTTTCAGCTCTCGACAGATTTAATGTGCATCTCTGCCCATGCATCATGTCTACAGAAGTTAATCATATACTTGTAATATAATATTTAGTAGACACCTGTTATTTTCTAGAAAAGAGCATGGCATTAACAAACATGGTATTAAACAAAAATAAAAGAGATATTTATGAAAGATATAGTCTTCAGAAAGGGTATTAAAAAATTATAGAAAAGACCAGGAAAATTCTAATGACGACGGTATTGCGAGATTTTATAAAATAGATTTACAACTTTACGCAGTTAATGTAAACAGTAAACTCAGATATAAATATTATGATGGTACCCTTGTAATATAAAGTGAACTATGCACCTCTTTCTGACATTTTGAAATATCAGCTTTATAAATAAGAGTGACTAGATTATTTTTTTATGCTAGTGTTTAAACAATGCAATTAGAATTTTATGAGTTTTACAAACATCGAAATAACAAGGCATTAATAGATGATTACTCTTATGGGATCACAAGTTGTTGTTCTACAGTAAATTCACGAGATTCTGAAGCAGAATATCTTCTCTGTAAACTGTATAACTGCTTTTTCTCACGCAATATATCGTTGGGTGGATGACCAGAGTACCTAGCTCTTTCGAGCTATAACCTCACATCGTTAGGATTTTGAGTGGCTGTAACAGAATGACTCTTGCCCTTTGTTAATTTAAAATACTTTAAAATAAGGTAAAAAAAACAGGAGAGAATAGGAAGATATAAAAATTAAAAATATTAAAGTGCAAGAATAATAGCGATTGTTGAAAATGGTAAAAACACAGAATGAAAAAAAAGAAAATCAGAAACAGCTTTTTTAAAAGCTAATAAAAAATAAAATACTTAAAGAAAGAATAAAGGAAGATCATGAAAAATAAAAAAGATTTGTCGAATTAATTTTCCGAGAAAATTAAAGAGTAAAAAAGTAATTTAGCAAAAGGGTGAATCGAACACGCAACCTTAAGAACTGTAGCACAGAACTATGTACCACGCGTAGCTTCACCCACGCCGAGATGAGGTTTTAAGCCATTTTAATCCTTCTCTGTCCCGTATGGACTAAATTCATGTGACGTCACGATCACTTGATTCCGTCAACCCGTGAATATGGCGGCGTTTGCGCTATTGCGTGCGATTATTTTGTTCTTGAAAATTTACATTTTACTTTCTGAAATGTCTTATTTTGCTGAAATGGTTGCTCGATCAGCTGTAGAAAGGATAATTAGAAAGAAAAAATCATTTTTTAATATAATAACAAATCTAAGTGCTTTGATAGCATGATGAAGCCTGAGGATTATACATCATCTTCCCAGTGTTTATGTGTTTGACCACTCTGAATAATGTTTTCAACGCCGTAAGACAAATGAAACTTCTTCAAAAAGGATTTTGGATAGATGTAGACTTACTTCTACAAAAATGTAAATATTTGAAAGCAAATATTTGTTTATTTTATATCAAGTTATATTGAGAACATATATTTAGTTAACTTAAATTTTACTTATTTTACACATCTTCAGAGTAGTTAACAGAGGTACTTCAGCATTTAATTATCTAAAATTAGAACACAAGAATCTGAAATGTAACCATACATTTATCAAAAAGAAGTATATATATTTGTAAAACTTATTTTACTTAGTAATTTTACAATATTACAGGGAAAAAGAAAAAATAAAGAAATGGAAAAATATCTTACTTTATTACAGTTCTGTTAATTTTTATACTAGTTGATGAAATAAGAACCACTTTCAAACATTAGAAATCAAAATTATCATTTACCATTTGTAAAATTACACATAAAAAAAAATTGTGCTACATTTTAAAATCTTTATTCGCTGCACTACTTAAGGTAAAAATATATGATTTATCGAGAACAGAATTCCAAATATGGTAATAAATTAAGGCATTAAAATTTTTAAATTAGAATGTGTATATAGTAGAATATAAATTTGTGTCTATATATTAAGTATAAAAGTCCTGCTCACACTCCTACATGACCAAAATAAAAGTCATTTTTGAATTCATAATTCTTTAAGAAAAAATAAAATTGTAATATATTTGCATGGTTTCAACACATATGTTTTTCAGAGTTTGACTGTATGGTATAAAACCTGTGTCTCACATATACAAATTTTTTACTACATATGTATAACAAATATGCATTTATTGGTATTTGCACAATTTGTAGATTTATCATTATAGAGATTAGATTTATTTTATACTTTTGCAAAAATTAATCTCATGATATATGTTCTGAATAAATTTGTTGCGTTGAGTTTGTTGCAAATATTGACCTAGGAATAGTACTTTGATCAATTTTGTGATATTTATCGAAGAGAATTACAGAGAATTTTTTTCAAAATCATTGTTAAGAGGTTAATTGGTCAAAAGCACTGATATTTTTGTGTGACATATGTTTCGATGACAAATTTTGGGCTCTTGTGTATTATAATGATCAATTTCTTTTTTTAAGAGTATAATTATATATAAAAGGACACTTTAGATACATATTAGTGATAACAAAATAAAATGCCACAATGCATTTCTTCAAGTAAGTTTTAAGTTTGCATGAAATGGAACTCAAGTGTTTTTAACACTAAACATAAATGTCTGGTCAAGAGACATAACTAGTAAAAATTGAGAATGGAAATGTTATGCAACTATTTATTTCCATATTGTATTAAATTGTTTCTATCTTATTTGCAATTTATTGTGTTATAAAATTAAGATTTATTTTCATCAAAGGATAAATATTTATTGTTAATCAAAAACTTTCATATTAACTCTATCTAATATGAGATAAACAATAGCTTAAAGAAGTATGCAATTCAATAAGAAATTAAATTGAATTTTTGTGAAAATTATATAGCATTTTTTCTGATGAAGTATTCCTTAATATTATACAATTATTTAAAACAAGTTGTTCTACATGTTATAAGCACTTTATACAAAGGCAATTAAAAAAATTATTGAATTTGTAATGTAAATTTTTAATATAGTTCATACATTAATAATCTGAATTTGTGATCCAAGTGTCGCATATCCATGCATAATATTTAGTAGCCGAGATATAAAGGTGAAGTTCATATTACATTGAATATTTCTTGAAAATTATATATTAATATGATTCATATCTTTTAACTTAATAGTGAAATAGTATTTTCTTATATTACTTTATATACAATCATTTCTAAAAAAATTTCCAAACATTTTTAAAGGATAATTACTAAGTAAATCAGACAGTCAAAGATGGGAATGTTATTTTAATAGAAACATTTTCAAATATCTTTAAATTCTTCATAATATTGTACAAAATATATATGAAGTATTTATACGCAATGCATTTTGTAAACAAAAAATTCATTTTCAACCAATAACTGTTCCACAGTGAAATAAAATATTTGAATTTTAAGTGTAGGTAGGTAAAAACTCGAGTAAATATATATTTTTTAGAAAATTGTTATTTACCATTTCTAAATAATGAAGTACTGGGGGGGAGAAATTTCATGCATAAAATTATCTATATAAATTAACACCTGTGTGAAGAACAAGTTAAAAAGCTAGTAGCATTTAAGTACAAAGGAAAAAAATTAAGAACTTCCTATAGTATTGATAAATCAAACCAAAATTATGTGATTTCAAATGTCTGACACTTGTAATGCTTCACATAGAGTGTTTAATGCCCCCATGGGTATGCCATACTATTATAAAATTTGCAATTCATGAAGTTGTAAAAAAGATTCATTTTCATCTCAGGAGACATATATATGAATCATATACTCGCATCCTTAATTACCTTTACATGCATAATACTGAGTTTTCAGGAATTAAACTATTTTGAGGATTTGTGCAAAAAAGGAAAATAGTTAAATCATGGCTAAACAAATACTTCTTAAGTAGCCACTGATATTTAAAAAAAAAAAACATTTTTACCAAAAGATAATTCTCTACATTTATCTAAAACTTTCATATTAACTAATGTTCTATGTACACAGGCTTCAAGAAATAAACTTTTTTGCAAGTTTGATTTGTACTTCAAAAAAATAAGATAATAACATATCAAATTAAATGTAATCATTTCTAAAAATTGTTACCCCTTTTGTAATGGTTTAATTCCCCTTAACAATATTGTATTTTAATTTAAAGAAAGAAATGACATTAAATTTTAACAGCAAGGAATAATTATAAATAATTTAGAAATAGATAATTTGTGTGTGGGAGGTAAAAATCAAAGAAACATTTCTTTAATTTTTGTAAACATTCCTGCCACAAATTATCATCAAATTAAAAAAATTCAGAATAAATATTTTTTCTCCTGACTTTGAATTATTAATTAAAATTACAAAGACATTTTTTATATTATTCACACCTAACTGACACTGTGTTGTATAATACACTGCTGGACAATTGCTAAGGACGGATCACAAATTGCTATGTAGCATAACATTAAGCGAGACATGAGGCCTAGTAGGATAAAATATAGTTGCCACACTGTTCAGACATTAGAATAAAGAATATTTATTGTTCTGGAAAATACAAAAGCTGTGAAACATCTGAAAGAAAAAAAATGTTCATTTGATCTGCGTACGGAGAAAAGAAACAATGCATCTAAAAGTCAGCAGGCACCTTAAAGAAAGGTATCAGTACGGGATATGTCCACTGTGGAGTGTGATGCAACATTCCACACGTCGTACCATACTTTGCACAGCATTATCCAGCAGCTGTTGAGGCAATTTATCCCATTCCTCTGTGAGTGCCCGGACGAGGGTGTTCTTGTTTGTCGGAGGATAGTTTCGACCAGCAACTTGCGTCCCCAAAGCATCCCACACATTTTCAATGGGGTTTAGATCTGGAGAACGCGCTGGCCATACGAGACGTTGAATACCCTCGCTGTCTAGACAATCCCGAACATCGAGTGTTCGATGACATGTTGAGTTGTCGTCCATAAAAACAAATTTATCACCGACAGCACTACGGAAAAGACGAACATAAGGAAGTAGAACTTCATCAATGTATCGTTGGCCCGTCATAGTCCTATTCGCAACCACATGTAAGCGCGTGCGGCCATTGATCATGATGCCGGACCACACCATGATACTGCATGTCGGATATCGGTCCTTTGCCTGGATATTTTCTGGACGATAAGCAGTACCACTCTCGCGCCAGATCAGTTGGCGTCTACAATCCGATGACAGACTGAACCTACTCTCATCTGAGAATAGTACGCATGCCCAGTCCTGTTCAGTCCAATTGTGATGCTCACGACACCATTGCAAACGGGCAGTACGGTGCTGTCTGGTCAATGGGACACACACAACAGGTCTGCGTGCGTATAGTCCTCCTCCCTCAAACGTCTGGCAACAGTTTTTCCGTGAGATCTGCTTTCCTGAGGCAGCAAGAAACTGATTTGCCACCTGCTGAGCTGTGGTGTGCCTGTTCCTTTTTGCTGATAGGACGATATATCTGTCTTCTGCAGGCGTCGTACTTCTAACATGACCTCCCCCGTGCCGTCTACTACACATTCCAGTAGTTTTAAATGACTTCCACAGCCGTGAAACAACGCTGTGAGCGATGTCGAACTCCCTGGCAACATCTGTTATTTTTCGCCCTTCTTCGAAGTTTCCAATAATTCGGCCACGCATAAAATCATCTATGTGATGTCGGGAAGACATGTCATAAATTTTAAGTTCGTCTATTAAATCTTTCCAGTAAAACTTTGACTTGAAACAACAACTGTCCACACGCGTCAAAACCTTTAAAGCTCTTATGAACGCTATCACGTGATGAACAGACGTGGGGAAAAAAATTTGCATACTCATACTTCTTACTAATATCCCGCACTTATTCTAATTTTCCACATTTTGCTTCCTTTCATTTTGTGGTTGCTATGGATGATAGTGTTATCCGTCCTTAGCAATTGTCCAGCAGTGTAATAGGTGTAAGCTGTTTTTAAAGAAATGAAATCAATGTTATTTGATAATCATACAGTTTTAAAAAAGTAGTTTTAATTCTATACTGTCAACCATTCTTGCGCAAAACTATATAATAAATAACTACTAAATTAATTAATTGTAAATTCAATTGTTCATTCTAATAAAATAGTATAGTAAAAAAGAACCTTCTCAGAAATTAGGCCATCCCAAGTGGAATTCAAACTCATGATCTGTAAATTAGTAGTCCAACGCGCTATCCATTACACTACAGTGACACAACGAACGACTTTCCTTTCTATACATGTTTTTGCAGTACTATTTTTGTGACTATTCATTATTTAATTTAATTAATGAATTAATATTTGAAAAAAAATCTATATTAACATCAAGTTTCATCCTTTACAAGTTTAAAAAAATGTATTTGAAATTGAATGGCTGAATAGAAAGTATTTTATTAACGATTGAAAATTTGAACAAGATATATAAATAAATATGCACACACACATATATAGGGAGAGAGTAAACTAATAGTAGGAATTGAAAAAATATGATCTCGTGTTCAGTGAGTGAATATTAATGTCACACTGTTCAGCTACACTAGGGCATTCGGCGATGGACCTCGTAATTTTGAACCATGGTCAAGTGACGAGGACGACACCTGAGCTGGAACCCTCCTTTCCTAACTACCACATCAACGGGAGGACGTTTGAGCTCTCGACAGATTTAACGTGCATCTCTTCCCTCCTCGGCGGGTCTTTAGTGGAACTGGGCTTGAACTCATGACATGCCTACCACGATCCGATACCTTGACCACTGGGCTACCGCAGCCCCTACCCAGAGTTACTTAACAAATGCGTTTTTATTCACCGGTTTAATTGGACATTATCGTTACATTGATTGTTATGTTGGAGTTCTCTCAGATCCATTTCAATATTCTGTGAGAAAATTCTGAACTGTTGAGGGAATGAGATCCGTTCGTAATATTTTAAATAACTATCGTATACAGGTAAATGTTCAAAATACAAGACACGACTTTTAGCATCGGGCGAGCTGGATGGCGTGGTTGGTTTGTCACTGGCCTTCTGTACCCAGGGTTGCGAGTTCGACCCCGGCCCAAGTCGGTGGATTTTCATGATGCAGAAAATCGACAATGGCCATGTCGTAGGTCCCTAGAGTGTCTGTTTAGCTTGGATACTCTCGACAAAATTAAAAATTCTAGTATAGATTCGCAATCGTCAGAGCTCAGGTGCCTCCCTCTAGGCAGGAAACTGAGCTTCAAAATTACCTGTAGCGATTATTGTCCGCCTATACGGTGCCGCACTAAAAAGAGGTACCAGCTTCCCGGGAATGTGTACTAGATCTGCAATGGTTAATCACCAATCCGCAGCCTTTTAGAAATAAAAAATCGGTGTCGTTGCCTGCTGATCAAGTAAAAGTTATCTTCGTGTATGAAGTTATCATTGACCTGGTTTGTCTTCTATATATTTATGATGCAAAGAGAAAAATCTTCGGTAAAATTTATTTGCGAGATTTACAGAGCAATGCAATTAAGAATTAGTTTCGTTAATTATGAATTGCTTTCTTCTCTCGCTTTTTAACATATTGATAAAAGAGACTTGACAAGATTTGTGCTCTCATATAATAAAACTACTTTGAAAGGTGATTTTAATAGATTACTCTCTATTTTTTTTTCAATAAATTGGCTGGAACAGAGTTCTAGCACGAAATCGAATTCTCTGGAACTTTAATTTATCTATATCTGTTCGAGGCAATTGATGCGAGCAATTTATTAGAATTCTAAAGCAGAGCTTCTCTTCAATGAGTTGAGGAAGAGCTTTGTTACCAAATGAAGAATTAAAAAGAATTATGTGTTTGGGATTAGCTTAATTGCTTTGAGCCCTGTTGGGTGAGCTCAGTCATCTTGGCTAATCGAATGATAGTGTGCGATTGCGGAAATGTCATAAATTCGTTTCTTTTCAATTACTTATCGGAATAACAAATGACTTGAGTTTATTTATGCTGGATATGTGTTTATGATCGAAAGTTCACTGCCGGGAGTACTTGATATTGACACTATCAATGCTAATCACTACTATAAAAACATTAGATATCGAATGAAACTTTTCGAGGAATTTAGAAGACATCTATATATCGGTCAATTTATACAAAGTCAGAATCATTAAGGAATTTATCCTATTTGAAAATAAAATACATTATACTCATTGGGAACTTTCAAAAAATGTTGTTAAACTGCCCTCTTTCCAAAGTTATTCAATTCATAACATATTTGGAAAGGATAGCAAAGTGTGAACAGCAAAACATTTAACTCAGAATGATACCTTGGTCAGCAGTGGCGGAAAGTGCACCCCCGTATCCGGGGGGGGGGGGCTGAACAGGGACGTCTTAAGGCATGGGCCTACTGGGCCCGGGCCAAGGTCTTCACTCACAATGGGGAGCCTGCTCTCGTTCTTGACTCAACCTTAATAGGATTATGATTCGCTTGTATACTCCGAAAAACTGGGAATTTCGGACAATTTGACACTACATGTGATGACCGTCATCCCTATATAGGCCTAGGCCTACCCCATACACAATCAGAACTCCTGTCAAAAGGCAGCAGTCGGTCATGCCGGTTGGTGCGATTGTAAGTCTTACAGATTTATTTGTTTTGGGTTATTGTTTGTATCAGTAGTTGTGACAACGTTTGCCAAGTACTATCTACTTTTAAGGGTTATGGATGGGGCCTACAATTGTTTAAGGGCCCAAGGCCTTAAGACGTCCCTGGGCCTGGATTCTAAGGAGCCCAAAACCTGGCTGACGCCAAGTAATGTTTGGGGCTCAAAACCTAACTTTGCAGGGGATCCCTAATATTTTCCGTTACGCCACTGTTAGTCAGACCCACTCAAAGAATATTTCCTTTAGATCATTGTAAACTTGTGGGTTCTTTTCGGATTGGGTCGTGTTCGAATTGTGAAACGAAAATAATTTCAGTCAGGATTTTGCCCCTCTTTTTTATTCCACACCTTCTATAGGACATTTCTTTTTAAAAAAGAATATATTAAGATGCTACAAGATTACAATACATCGTCCAGCCGCCTCTTTATTCGACCACGTTTTTCACGCCACCGCTCTCCTCGTTCCGACTCTTCTCTTCTGTCGTTGCCAGGTCCTTCTCTCTATATCGTGTGTCTCGTTCGACCTGTTGCCAGGTGCAGGCAGTAGATCCTTACACGCCCCACCTAAGAGTTAAATTTGCCCCTGGTGGCTGATTTTACCATTTCAGACACCAGGAACAGAAAATTTACAAACCGTGAAACAGAAAATTCACAAACAGAACACACTATAATTGTAACAGTCAAAAGTCTTGGCGATTGTTCTAGTCAAAGTTCCTTAAAACAAACACATGAATCTTTTAATTCTTCTTCGCCTAGGTTAACTAATAAGTTTGACACTTTGTATCCTAACATGCATAACAAAACTTTCGGTTTTAACTCGTCGCTGACATTTTCACTAGCGAAAGCTCTTTCAAGACTAGAAATGAAATAGTCCCACCCGTCTGATTTATTGGGTACCTTTACAGTTAAGAGCCTAACCATTTTAACTATTTCATCTAAAGATTTCACACGTGAGGTTTGACCATTATTTTGAGTAGCACTATGATTAGCGTTCCTAGATAATTCTATTTCCAAGCGTAATTTTTCAATTGATAATTGTTCTTGTTGTTCTAGTTTTTACTGCTGTTCTGTCTCTAACCTTTCGGCTGTAATAACTTCCAATAACTCTTTTGCCTCTTCCTCCTTGTAATATTTACTAGAGATTATTAAATCCCTTAAAACAATTTTAGACATAGACGGATCAGGTGACTCATCTAAGTCCCGCGCTAATTGAATTAAGTCAATCTTCTTACTTCTAATGAGAAATGCCATTTTTAATAAAGCTAAACCTAATGCCAAATTACCTTCTGACAAATTTAAATACAAACACTTAAATGACCTAGTACTATGTATTTAACAAGCAAAAAAAAATAATAATACACCCGTTTTTTCTAAAAGTACACAAATTCCAGAAACATAATACGAAATATATTTACAATAAAACTTATATGCGACACAGTTATTTGTTACTAATCAGAACGCAGAACCTTTTTCAAAAAAAAAAACACAATTAACAACATACTTAACAACATTACCATAGAATTATATCTCAAATCATAAGTCTACTCTTAGTTTCTTTTTTTTAATTAAAAGAAGAATCTTATGCAGGAAACAAAAAAACCAATATATATATATATATATACATCCTAAATTACGAGTAAAGGAAATAACCTCAGATTGCATTAAACCATCAACTAACTGACAAATTGCAACACTTTTGCTTAAAATGAAAAACAATCATATAACATTAAAAAAACATACCATATTCTGAGTCATAAATAACTTTCAAAATATCTTATTTACAACATTTTAACAGGAAGTGTACTTGAAATACATATACATTTTTTTTAATGCATATTTTTCACCGACTCAAACATACATTTTTCGCAACCATTATTTCAAGATAAATTAATCTAACTAATTCTTTTTTTTTAAATTCTGCAAACTGAATTGTTATGCAAAACACTTTCTATACACAGATTTTAATTTTTCAGACAACTTCAAAACTGTAAAGAATGATGATAAAAAAAAGAAATTATAGTTTAACACTATGTAGAACTCTAAATAACATATTTTACAACATTTAAAATGATACCCTATTATTTCCAGGTAAAATAAGTACACAATAATCTTCTTATTTCATCTACACAATAATCCACCAACATAGAATATTGCAACAAACCAATGAAATTTTCTTTTACAGATTTATCTGCTTTTTCTATTTTATTTTTTAAAAAAAAAAAACCAAATTAAATATGATTGCATCCCATTACTCTTTTAAATATTTACACAATATTTTAACTTAGGGGAACAATAGTCACTTACCTCGACATGAACGCTATTTCTGTACTTGAACACTACTGGGATTTCCTTCGTTGTTTTCAGATCACGGCTCTGTTAATCAGAAACTGAAGAAAAATACGGCATCTGTTTATTCCATAGCCCAACTCGGCAGGTGATGGTAAAACTCCATATGAAGAAGATCTTGTTTTTTTTCACTTGAAACTGCTGCAGGGCAATTCCCGGGATCCACGTGGTCATCAACTTGAAAATACACTGCAGGGTTCTATTTCCTTGTTAAAAATTTTCTTTCAAACTGAATGTCCACTAGAACCTTGTTCACAATTATGTAGTACGAGCACCGATCTTTTTGAAATATTTTGTTCATTTAACTTCTGCTCCATTGCATCGCACTTCTGACACCAGTGTAAACTTGTGGGTTCTTTTCGGATCGGGTCATGTTCGAATTGTGAAACGAAAATAATTGCAGTCAGGATTTTGCCCCTCTGTTTTATTCCACACCTTCTATGGGACATTTCTTAAAAAAAAAAGAATATATTAAGATGCTACAAGATTACAATACATCGTCCAGCCGCCTCTTCTTTCTCCGACCACGTTTTTCACGCCACCGCTCTCCTCGTTCCGACTCTTCTCTCCTGTCGTTGCCAGGTCCTTCTCTCTATATCGTGTGTCTCGTTCGACCTGTTGCCAGGTGCAGGCAGTAGATCCTTACAATCATTATATTGTAATAACTCATTAGATTTAATTTTACAAGTTCTCCAGGTGATTATTTCTAATCCTACTATTCCGGAGGGAATAGCTCCCTAGTAGCTTTATAGTGTGACGTTAATATACACTTAGTCACTCACCCAGATTGTGGGGATCTTCGGAAAGGCCTAAAACCTTGCAGCTCCAATCTCGGATTTCTCGTAGAGGTCGTAACAGGGCCGGCGCTAGCAGTTTCGCCGCCCCGGGCAAAGAGGTAAAATGTCGCCCTTTTATAACAAAAATTAAAAGAGATAGCCTAAACCAGGGATGGCGAACCAGTGGCACGCGTGCCATTGATGACACGCCACACAATATTTTGGCACGCCACCGATCAAAACGGTTTGCATTTTAATTCAACATAGCAAAGTTCAATATGAAGTATTACGAGAATCAAGTGTGATCGGTCGCAGTTTTCAGTGAAATGTTCTCAGTTCAAGGAATTATCGGAAACGCTCAATTTTTTTTTATGTATCTTGATGTGACTTCATTTAATAAACTGAATTCATTCCAATTCTATTGGTTGTAAATTGAAAATTTTTAAATGCAACTCATTGATTTTCAGTCTAGTTCAATGTCGATTCAAAAATTTGTTACAAAAAAAGGAGAAAGTTAGAATTATTTAAAACAGAAAGATTAACAAGCAATATAAGTAGAAATGCCAGTAATGAAATTTTGGAAACATGGAATTCGATTTCAGATACATTTAGCTGTTTGAGAAAAAACTGTGACTAATGCTATTTTGATCATATTTTCCTCTATCTATGCCTACGAGTCATTATTTTCAGAGAGGAATAACATTAAAAACTCCATTAGAAACCTTTTGGAAGATGACTCTAATTCAGCTTTCATTCTGGTAAAAGTTGCATCTTACAATCTTAATACCTGTATAAGTTGTTTGTTATCTAATCTACCACAACAGAATTCCCATTAATGTTACTTTAATTTGAATTACACGTATAAAAAAATATTTACTACTATACAGTGCAAAATGTATTTTTTGGTTGTAATTAAAGAGTTTTGAGTTGGTATTATTTAGTTTTATTCTTTTCTCAGTAATCACAAGCCAAAAATTATTTGACGGCACGTCTCTACCTCCTTCAACATTTCTTAAAGAACAAATGGCACGCTGATCCAGAAAGGTTCGCCACCCCTGGCCTAAACCCTTTCCACGCTTAGCGGTAAAATGAAACGAGAGCAAAAAAATTGCTATCAATAATGTTGAAGTTTTGGTTAAAAAAAATACTAATTTATTAATTTATGTTTTTGGCACTAAATCAAAATTAGGGTTGCACACAACAAAAGTCATTTCTAGTGTATAATTACAAAATACAGATGTTAAAAAAATACTAAAATAAATTATAGAACCACTAAGTATTAAAACTTAATTACATATGAAAAATACACTTAAACCAAGAGTTAAACATAAAAGTGTTTCTTATTCACTTATAATTCTGAGAATTTTTTTATAATTTCTTTAACACTAATTTCTTCAGCCAGTTTTTGTTCAATGGTTATTGTTGTCAAGCCGTTTAGCCGATCCTCGATAGTTGTGGAGCGTAAAATTTTTTAATTAATTTTAATTTTGAGAAACTCCTTTCTCCTCTTTCCACACTTATTGGGAGAGTAAGCAATATTCTTAAGACTATACTGAGATTTGGAGCAAAATCCAGGTTCGATATGAATTTTAAAATCTCGATTGGGCTTCCATTTTTATTTAGCAAAGCCTAAACCGTCACTATCTCATCTGTCAGGTCCAGCACGTTTATATCCGATTAATTCCCATCAGTTAACACTGTTTCTAGATTTTTACAATACTTTAGTTCGTTGTTTTGAGGAGTATCTTTTAAATCACAAATATTGTATAAAAATTGGAAATAGTTGCTGTGGGTACTGATCAAATCAAACCTGGATTCAAGTGCATTGATAGCTTTATCTAATGTGAAAAAATAAAACTCTGTCTTATATTTCAAAGTAAAATCTTCTCGTGCCTCATAGTCGAAATTAACATTCCTTCTTCGAACTCTATGACGTGGCTGGGTGAGCTTAAAATTAGCCGGTATGTCAATTTCGTCAGCGAATTCTCGAGCGTCGCAAAGCATTTCATTTAAGGCTGTGTCCAATCTAAGATCCTTGAAAAAATCTTTACGATTTTTTTAAGAACTCCATAGCAGATGGTAAATCATTGTCTTCTGTCTGTAAGAGCTTACTTATAGGATTGATACAATTTAAGATTTTGTACCAAATTACAATGCAGCATAAGAACTTAAATTGTTTAACACAATTTAATATAGTCCAAAAGCCTCAACTCTTATAGAGTTGTCAATCTTCGAATTATTACAAACATCAAGTAAAGCATCATATAGCCCTCCTACTTGATACCTTAGTGGTTTTAATACATCTATTCGGCTTTCTCAACGATTTTGTTTGAAATCATTTATCTACTTTATAAATTGTGTTCATCATATTTTTATTTCTGTAATGCACATCTTGCTTCCACTTTAATTAAATAGTTTTATACTAGGAACACACACAGCAAAAAAAATAGTACTTATATTCTTCCACATTAATTATTGTTCTATAACAATAAAACTTTAATTAAATCCTTTTCCTGTTGTTTTTTATAAAGAATTTCTGTCATAATTTTGATATTCTTATTGTTGCCTTTTCTAAAGAATTTAAATATTGCTATAGATTGGAACCAATTATTACTGGAATTTTTTCTTAAATATACATACTAACGCTTTTAAACCTTTTCACAATCAGGAAAAATACATTTTTAAGGATTTTTGAGAAATATAATAGTAAAATGAAATAATAAATAAAAACTATTGCACACTGAAAACATCGACTTTTTAATTTTTAGAGCACTAGTGTTCTACGGAACACTGATTAGGAGCCTCTCGTTTATGTCTTGGATGAGTGGTTATGTTCTGAAGTATTTTATATTTGTATTCATTGCAATTAAACGATTGAGAATTAAAGCCTTTATGTATTAATATCACAAATAAAACATAGTTTAATAAGATTGAAACTTAATTTTAAAAATTCTTTGGAAGTTATTCAGGCTTCAAGTCATTGTTGTCTGCTTATTAGGGCTGCTAATTCTATATTATTTAGATATCACTATATATTCAAATTAATTATCTATTTAATAATCGTCTTTCGAAATTTAAAATTCACGCCTGAAATTTTGCAATTTATTTATCTAAAGGATGTTTGTGCATTGAATTTGTATTTATAAAATATTTATATTTTTTTTTGGTTTAAAATCTTAAAGTCTTTTAAATGTTTTCTTAAAATTCTTCCGTATTAAACTAGAGATAATTTATTAACTCATTTTTTTAATTTTTCGAAATATGCATTTTAATGAACTTTATTAGTAGCATACAGGACTGTTTTACAATATTTTAAAGGTATTTTATACATTTTTTTATGTATTTTTATAATTAATTATACACATAATATATATAATTAAGCGTACATATAACATATATAATTAAGCATACACATAATTAATTGTACACATAATATATATAATTAAGTGTACACATAACATATATAATTAAGCATACACATAATTAATTATACACATAATATATATAATTAATTATACACGTAATATATATACTTAAGCATACACATAATTAATTATACACATAATATATGTAATTAATTATACATGTAACACGTAATATATATAATTAATTATACACATAATTAATTATTAGACTGCATTAAATATTCTTTCAAATTATCCGTGTAAAACAGAGATTCCCAAACTTTTTTGTCTTATAGACCCCTTGCCATGTTTTTCGGTATGGGGTAGACCCCTGCTTAAGAAATATTGAATTTTTGCAAATTTATAAACTTAAATGTCTTTTTGACTGCTAGTACTACTACTACTACTACTTTAAAAGAATTAAATTTATAACTGATGAAGTGTATAGAGTTAAAAGTTTAAAGAGCATATGTTAATTAATTAAATTAAAAGTTAATTAATATGTAAAATAACTGTTAAATAAAACAACCAAGCAACATGCAATTGATTTTAATGGGAGGGTTGAATCTGGCGCTACAATAACAAATTTTCTACATTTAGTATCAATCTTGTCAGGTTTAAGGGGCGTTATAGATAATTATTTCCAGTATTAAGCTATTACATGTACAGTCTTGAAACTTGGTACACAGATTTCTTTCATAAAGTAGAGATTCCCTACATAATGATTTTTACGAAAATCGACCTCCAAGGGGCGTTGAGGGCGCTTAAGGAGCGTTATGCATAATTATTTCCATTTTTAAACTATTAGACGTGCAGTCTTGAAATTTGGTAAGCGGATTCCTTTCACAGAGTAGAGATCCGTTACAAAATGGGTTTTGTCAAAATCGACTCCAAAGTGGCGTTGTAGAGAATTAAGGGGTGTTATATAGGCAATTAACTCCTTTTTTAAACTATTAGACGTAAGATCTTGAAATTAAGTAAGCAGATTCCATTCATTGAGTAGAGATCCGCTATAAGATGGGTTTTGCGAAAATCGCTTCCTAAGTGTCGTTGCAGGGGATTAATGGGCGTTATAGATAATTATTTCCATTTTTAAACCTTTAGACGTAAAATCTTGAAATTGATTAAGCTGATTCCATTCATTGAGTAGAGATCTGCTGTAAGATGGGGTTTTGTGAAAATCGCTCCCTAAGTAGCGTTGTAGGCAATTAACTTTTTTACAAAAATTATTAGACGTAAAATCTTGAAATTGAGTAAGCAGATTCCATTCATTGAGAAGAGATCTGCTATAAGTTGGGTTTTGTGAAAATCGTTTCCTAAGTGTCGTCGCGGGGGCTTAAGAGGCGTTATAGATAATTATTTCCATTTTTAAAATATTAGATGTGCAGTCTTAAAATTTGGTAAGTGGGTTCCTTTCATGGCGTAAAGATCCGCTACAAAATAGTTTTGGCGAAAATTAATCCCCAAGGGCAACTGAGGGGGATTAAGGGACGTAATAGATGAATATTTCCGCTTTTCAACTAATAGGCCCACCTGTTTGAAAATTAGATGGTATGTTCCGTTCATGGAATAGAGTTCCTTGTTCAAAGAGTTTTGCGAAAACGGACCCCCAAAGGAGTGGGGTTGCAAGGGATTAAGACGTGTTATAGAAAAATTCCTGTTTTTGAATTTAACCCATTTACTTGAAATTTGTTGAGCACGTTTCTTTAGTTGAATAGAGTTCCACTAAGAATGGATTTTACGGAAATCAACTCCAGGGGGGAGCGGGGAGAGTTATTGGGGCGTATTGATAGACAAAATTCCCGTTTTCGAACTGGTAAGACTATAATAATAAAATTTGGTTTGCATGCTTCTTTTGTTGAATTGGAATCCGCTAAGAATGCTCTCAACGAGGTATTAATGATAAAAATTCCGTTTTTGCTCTGTTAGATTTAGACTTGAAATTTAGCACGTATATTTATTTTATGGTGTAGAGTACCACTGAAAGTTGCTTTGGTGGAAATCCACTTGATTATTAGGTTAAGTGAGCGCTAAAAATCTTTCTACTTCTATTTTAGATATAAATATAAATTTGATATTTTAATTTATGCCCTTTTTATATCAAGAGGCGAGAGTTGCAGCTATAAATTTATTTTTCAATACAGTCGAATTCTTAATGCTAGATATCATTAATTCATATATATGTAAACAGTATACATTTATACAACATCGTTAAATACCCAGTGAAGCGGGTGGGTAACGGATAGTATATATATAGAGAGAGAGAGAGTGACAACGGCCAGATTGAGTTAAATATACATTTATTAAGGGGAATTATTTACAAGGGAGGGCTAAAAGTTAGTAAAAGTAATCGAAACATCATTAGATCGTTGGATTCCACGAGGCGTTTCGTTCCAGCGCCCTCGTCATCGTCTCATCGCCGTCGCTTCTCTCGGTCGTCTCCCGCGCAATCGTTCTATTCCAGTCTGGTTTACTCGTTATCCTCGAACCGCCTTGTCAGATAGGTGGCGCTCTCTTGGCATTACGTCATTAATGAATATAGGAGGGATACGATATGTGCACATCCATTCCTACATCGGCCATCATGACCAAGCATGCGTCCTCGCATGTAAAATGCAGTGTATTTCAAAATTTCATGAAATAAAACTGAAAAGCTAGAGGAAATAAACTTACAAATAAAACAATTATTAAAACAGACAAATATGTATCAGAAAATCAAAACTAATAATAAAGAATAAAAAAAATAGGTATACAGATGGAAAGAAGACAAACAATACAAAGCAATCTTGAGTATGGTGATAATGTCGAAAAAAAATGTTAAAAAAAAAGTTTGCGTTCGTAATGTAACATTCATTTGTTAGGCCATGGTTTCAAGTATTCGGCACAAGTACTTGTTTTGGTTGGGCCATCAAAATTTCCACATTTTTCGACGTTGTAGGTATCGTTAGGTTTTACTTGTGTTATTTTATATGGACCGATAAATTTATTGCAGAGTTTTTGTCCAGGTCCTTGTTGCGTTTTTAATAGCAACTAAGTCCTTAACACTGTATAAATAAGGAGATTTTCGTCGAAGATTATAAGACTTTTGTTTTCATTTTGCACTTTAAGTATTTGCGTTTTTGCCGCTTTACGTAGGAGTTCTCTGTTTTCATTAAATTCGAGTTGTAGTTGTTCGTCGATTAATTGTTGAATGCGCAAATCAGTCTTGTTATTGATTTGTGTTCCAAAGAGTAATTCAAAGGAGTGGTGTTAATGCTTCGTTGGAATGTTGAGTTTAAGACTTCTTGTAGTGAAGGAACATGTTTGAACCATTTCGTGGGATCGTCTTCTGACATCTTAGATAAGACAGGAATAATTGTTCGATTAATGCGTTCTACTTGACCATTAGCACGTGGCAAACCTGTAGTAATATGGTAAAGTGTAATTTTTGTTCGAACAATAAGTGTGGAATTCGTCAGAAGTGAAAGTAGTTCCACGATCAGTGATAAGAAAACGAGGATTTCCAAATGTAGTTTTTTGAATGTCTAATTTTTTTTATTACCTCAGAAGTAGATGTAGTTTTTGTGGGGTATAACCAAACAAATTTAGTGAAAGAGTCAATGACAGCTAAAATGAATTTGTAGTTTTTACTTGAAGTTGCTAAAGGACCAAGATGATCGATATGGTATGTATTTAGTGGTATATCATCTTTGACAAGAGGATGGAGAAATCCTTCTTGTTTACCAGACTTTTTATTTTTCAATATACATGTTACACAATTAGAAATATATTTTTCAATTTTGGATTGAAGTTGCGGTATAAAATATTTATTTTTTATATGTTCTAGAGTTCTTTTAACTGAAAAATGTCCTTTGTCATGAGCATTTTTGATAAAGTGATGCTGCATCTCGTCGGGAATAACAAGGACTTCGGCACCGTCAATAAATTTATATAGTATATTATTTTTAATACAGTAGTTATCATATGGACCCTTTTGAAGAAGAGCTTTTATGGAAAGAATGTGTGGGTCCAGCTCTTGAGATTCTTTTATCCTATGCACAATAGAATCATTACACTGGTTTGTTAAAACCTGTATTCTACTTAAAGCGTCGACATGGGCCATTTGTGAGCCAGAGCGATGTAAAATGGTGTAATCATAATCTTGTAAATTCAGGGCCCAACGCGCGATTCGTGTGTTTAGAGCTTTCTTACTCATAGTTTTTGTAAATGCATTACAATCAGTAATTATTTTGAAAGGCATTCCTAAAATGTACACTTTAAATTTTTTTGAGAGCTTCTATGATTGCTAAAACTTCGAGTTCGTAGCTGGTATATTTTCTCTCCGTTTCAGACGTTTTTCTAGACATGTAATATATAGGATGTAAGGAATTATCATCGGGAATCTTTGTAATAAAACAGCAGCAAGTCCGTCGATTGATGCATCAGTATGTATTTCAGTTTCACAATTTTGTCGATATATACCTAAGACAGGTTTCTGACAGAGCAAACGTTTTAACTCGTCAAAGGAAGCTTTTTGTTTTACATCAAAATTGAAAGGAGTATCTTTACGTAAAAGATCACTAAGTGGCTTAGCAATTACAGAATAAGCAGGGATAAATTTACGAAAATATCCAGTGAGACCTAAAAAACGTTGAACTTCTTTAGTTGTTTTTGGTTCGGGGTAATTGACAACTGATTTAGTTTTAGAAGGGGAAGGAAAAAGTTTATTATTTTCAATAATATGGCCTAAAATTCAATTTTCCTATGCAGAAATTGACATTTATCAAAATTTATTTCAATCCGTAATCACTGGACACTTGAAGAACTTTTTTTTTTTTTTGAGTCTCTCAATAGCCTCAGATTCATTTTTAGCAAGGATAACTATATCATCCATGTAAGGGAGAACAATTCCTTGAACAACTAAGTCACGAAAAACTGTATTAATAAAACGTTGAAACGTTGAAGGGCATGTAGAGAGTCGAAAGGCATTTTAAGGAACTGAAATTGACCATTTTGTGTTACAAAGGAGGTATATGGGCGACTCTGTTTGTTAACAGGCACATGGAAAAAACTATTACGTAAATCAATGGTACTGAAAACTCTAGTATCCTGAAGTTTATCTAAAATATCCTCAATGAGGGGCAGAGGATAGTGATCCTTAACTAACACACGATTTAATTTTCGAAAATCAATGCAGACTCGTGGACTGCCGTCTTTTTGCGGACTACTAGGACTTGGCTAGCATAAGCAGATGAACATGGTTCAATAACACCATTTTGTATCCATTCATCTATTTGTTTATCTACTATATCACGTTCAGTAAAAGGTAACCGTCTTGGAGAATGATAAATTGGTTTGTCGTCCGTCACGATAATGCTTAACTCAATATCCGTCGTTTTAATTTTATTCGGCCTATAACATACGAGTAATGCCTCAACATCATTACGAGTTTGTTTTTGGAATTTCAGGGCCAATATCAAATTTAGGAATGTCGTCAGTAATTGCGAAAACAAATGGTTGTGGAGAAGCGTCGGATACTTCGATTTGTAGCTTAGAAAACATAACACTATCAGGGGTGATAGTCAAATTAGCTTGTTTAATTAGATTACAACCAATAATAATATCAAAGTTCATTGAGTGGTTGGGGACAACATTAATTTTAACAGGAAAGTTTTGGTTGTCAATTGAAACAGTTGAGTTGAACGAACCAATTACATGAGTTTTTGAAAGGCCAAAACCAGTTAGTATATTACCACTATTTATTAAAGAATGGGAGCCTAATTGATTCCATACACTTTCTTTCATTAAGGTTACTTGACTTCCGGTATCAACTAAAGATAATATTTTTTAGATAAAATTTTAACTTCTTTTACACATAGTAGTTAATGGGGTAATTTCCTCAACATTATTAGAAGAAGGGATATTTTTTTTTTGAGGACAAGCATCAGATTTATGGCCAAAATTTTCGCATAATATACACTTTGGACCACGATGTTTATCTGGGCAAAATTTAGAAATATGACTGGATCCCAAACAATTAAAACAAGTTACGTGATTCCTATCTCTGAAATTTTTATTCTCAAATTTTGAATTAGGCTTTGGTGCATTGAATTTTGGATATCTATCATTTCGATGTTTATGAAGTGTACTTTCAACATCACGGCGTTGGCTACTAAAGTTTGGACTACGCGACGTATCATAAGAGTGATTTTTGCTTTTATTTTGAAATATTTTGTCATAAATTCTAATTTTTTCTTTAAATTCCTGAATTGTTGTACATCCATATAATATTAGCTTATTTGAAGGAGAATCGGGGATTCCATTAATACAATATTCCATAATTGAAGTTTCGTCGAGAAACCCTTGACCTCGATTCGCTAATTCTCGAATAGCGACTAAATATTGGAATACCGTTTCATTAGGCCGCATTTTTCTATGTTGTAATTCCTTATGCAATTGAGCTTGATTTAATTTTTTCCGAATTCCTGAATAAGTAATGTTTTTATACAACTGTAAGAGTTTATACCACGCTGAGATTGAATAAATAATTTTGCAGTTCCTGTCAAAAGCCGTTTTACAAAAACAATTTTTTGTTGTTCGGTTATTGGGCAAAACGTTAAATTTTCCTCCACGTCAGAAAAAAAATGTTCAATTGAGTATGAGTCATCTGCACTGAAAGAACGAAGAGTTAGAAGTAAATCTTTAACAAAAAGCCACGATAAATCGTTTTTCGAAATAGAGGGAACAGCTGACTCATTAATTTGGTTAAGTGCGTCAGCCGATTTCCTGCCTGTAGAAAGTGGGGAAAGCAAAGGAATTTTCTGCATCCCGCGGGGGACATTCTTCTACATCTCGTGTATTTAATTTATTATGAAAAGCGGATAAATCAGCTAGTGAAAACAAAATATTATTACAAAGTTCTTCGGCAGTTCCATTTGTTTCTAGTTGTAAAAATTAGCTAAACAGATTAAATCGGGTAGGTTAAATTTTTTTTAAAATAACGGCGGAGTAGTCTTCAATATCAAAATCTTGTGCGAAACCCGTAAACTTTCGCAATTGTTCTCTAGAGGTCCTACTGAATGGGTGATCGTTAAAAACAACAGAATACAATAATTTTACATTTTGCGTATTGCCAAATTTCAAAGCTTGCGCGATAACTGGGATATCATTCAGTGTTAAGTAAGACATAATAAATCACTTAAATTGAACCAAAATACGTAAAATATACAAATATTTGCAGATCACTTAAAATGATATATGAGTAAAATATTTCAACACAGAAAAAAAAATTAATACGCTATGAAAAGATTAAAGTCTAGAATAAAATGTCACTAGTAGCAGTTGTACAAGTTAAAAAAAATATATCGTATCACAGTCACATTAGCAGTTTCAAAATATATTTTCACAATCACTGAGAGTTTGTAAAAAACTATGGAAATAAAAACTCACGGTAAACTTTTGCATACAACGTCTTGATTGTTGAATATTAACTTTCATGAATGTATAATAGTGTTGAAGAGAAAATCTTGATGTGTCGGCAAAATTATCGAATAAATAAATATCTTCAGAATCATGAACTTTCACACAACACTTGAAATAAATCGTCAAACACACGTTGAAAAACGCTTTGAAGAATAAATGCACTTGAAGAAAATCGTCTAACACACATTGAAGAACACATTGAATATATTCACTTTTCTTGCATCGTCATCGTCCTTTTGCTTCGGTTTTCTAGGGGATTTTAAGTTAAGGGAAAGACCGAGCCCCCATATAGAGAGTGACAACGGCCAGATTGAGTTAAATATACATTTATTAAGGGGAATTATTTACAAGGGAGGGCTAAAAAGTTAGTAAAAAGTAATCGAAACATCATTAGATCGTTGGATTCCACGAGGCGTTTCGTTCCGGCGCCCTCGTCATCGTCTCATCGCCGTCGCTTCTCTCGGTCGTCTCCCGCGCAATCGTTCTATTCCAGTCTGGTTTACTCGTTATCCTCGAACCGCCTTGTCAGATAGGTGGCGCTCTCTTGGCATTACGTCATTAATGAATATAGGAGGGATACGATATGTGCACATCCATTCCTACATATATATATATATATATATATATATATATATATATATATATATAATGTTGTTATACTGTCTTTTCGTTTGCAAGAAATATTAAGTTTTATAGGTGTGTATCTATGTGAACAATTTATCTTTTTTTTAATCATAATTTTCTGCTTTGGAGAGAGGGGCAGCATTTCCAATATCCTAGCATGGACAAATTTATTTAAAAGGAAAAGAAAAAATATTTGTGTAATCAATCAGTTAGAAAAGAAAAATGTCCCAACTTTTAATTTCTCAGTCTTAGTGCAATTTTTCAGTCGTTGAAAGGTATTCTAAATTGCAATGTAGCAGAAATTTTGACCATCAGATTGAAAATTGCTTCTGATAGACACCTGCTGAGTGCGCAGTTCCGATGCGCTGTAGCTCCCGCGATTTATTCATTGGACATCAAATTTTAATCATTTGCATGTTGGGTACAAATTTCTTTGCATACGAAATTTCATTACGATCGAGCAACTCATTGGTGCGGATTTTTTTTTGTTTTGTTGTTGTTATAGAGCAGAGATGGCGAACCAGTGGCACGCATGCCGTTGATGGCACGTGACACAATATTTTGGGCTCGTCACCGATCAAAACGTTTTGCATTTTAGTTCAAAATATTTAAGTTCACTATGAAGTATTACGAATAAACGCGAGTGATCAGCCGCTTTTCTACAAACATATGCCAACATTTCAAGGAATTGAACGTAAAGCCTCAAGACACAAATAAAAAATAATTTCTTCAAGTGGGATCTCAACGGTTTTGACGCTAAATTGTATATTTTCAGAAACGATATTATTACAAGAAACTATAAATACTTCCCAAACTTGAAAAAACCAGACGAAGAAAAAGTTATTGAAGAAATTTCCATATATTACGTACCCCCTGATGTGACTTCATTTGATAAACTGAACTTGTCACAATTCGATTGGTTGGAGATTGAAGAATTTGAAATGCAACTGATTGATTTCCAGTCTAGTTATTCTTTTGTAAAAAATCTGTTTTCTTTCTTCATCGGTTGATATGCCGAGATTAGAGTGCAACGTATCAAAATGTCTTTTTATAGTATATATACGAGAAGTCACCTTTTCATTACGCATAGAACCCTTTTTTATCCCTTTCAATCACACCATACTTATTAAACCATTCAGCTTGATATGGCCTGTTTTTAATTTTTTAACCACCGACATAGTACAGGACTACAATTAAAATTATTTATATTTAGAATACAATAACTTGAGAAGAAATTTGTATTAACATGCCTAATATACGTACACATCATTATACATTACTTTTAAATGCGTTCTAAATGGATACCACAAAGTACAACCAGAGCCGATCTTTGAGTGTTGACCGCCGCGTGCAAAAACATTATGTGCCGCCCCTCTAGAGAATTTTTCATATTTTGACTAATACTAAACGTTGCCGCTAAAAACTCATCAACCTGTATTAATATAAAAAGTAAAACATTTATAGGATGTAAATACAATTTTTAGTGCAAAACCTTTTTTTTTTTTTGGTCAGCTAATAGGTTATAATAGCGACAAAATATTTTAATTAAATAATAAATGAACAAAAATACTACCTTTGAAATGAAAATAGACATTTTATAATAAGAAATAAAAAATAACTTTATTTACTCAGAAAATATAATTTAATAAAAAGAAAAAAGAACTAAAGTATAAATCTCGTGAAACAAAAAGTATGTAAATCAGTCCTTCTACAAAAAGACTACCTAATAATTAACTATAAAATAACTTTTCTGGCTTTCTGAGAAGATTGAATGTTCTCGTAAGTTTTGGGGTATAAACGTGTGATTCACGCGGAATCTTTTTTTCTTAGTGTTAAATTTCTCAGAATACGATACTACATTATTTAGGTAAATATAAGCAGCGTTTCGTACAGCAATTCATAAAATAAAGAAACAAAAGGAAGGTACCTGTTCTCTATTGAAAAGAAAGAAAAAAAACTTTTTTTAATGTAACAATTATTACGATCATTGGAAAAAGAGAATTTTACGATAATTTATCATTGTCAAAGATGAATTGAACTAAGTAAACAAACCTGGTTCACTCGTATCTTTTTCTCACAATCACGATTAAAATTTTAAAAAAAAACACTATAAGAGTTCACATCTCAGGAAAAGAAAATGGTATTATTTACTAAAATTATTCAAGTGTAAACCTAATTTCTCAAATGGTTGAATCCACCGGAATGTTTTCTGCTTAATGTGAATGGATGTGTCGATGCCCTTAAGTGTATAGAAGAATTCATTCAAATTATTTAGGAGTGAAAGGCCTAACACATGTACGACAAGTCAGGTAATTCTTTCTTTACCACATTGGATTTTGCGACTGTTTTCATGCTGTGAACTTACGCGCTGATTGTCACGATCCATTGTCTATTTTAACTTTTGATTTTTAAAAATTTTCTTGAGAATTATCAAATAAAAATGCTCGTGAGAACGTCATGTTCATGGATTCGATTTTAGAGGAGGGATATTAGTTTTACCAGCAGGGGTGTAGCTACCACCGTATCAATAACACGGGACCCCCAAGCTACAGGGCCCCAACATGTGTAACTACAGTCCCACTAACAGGGATCCCACATCTAAAAAAGGGCCCTGAAGGAATTTTGATACAAGGGCTCCTTCAGAGCTAGCTACGCCAGTGTTTCCCAGCCCGATGAGATTATTATGCGTCTAGAATCGGCTTTTTTCGATTTATGTATGAATCGATTAGAATGAAACTGGTGTGTTTGTCGAACAGGGTTTATTTATTTTCTCTGACAACTAACTCTCTCGTACTAAAAAAATAGTAAATATTAACATATAACTAGATAACTAATCATAAGAAACTATCAGAAATCAGGACCGATCCTAGGGTATCGGCTGCCCTCGTGCAAAGACTTAATGTGTCACCCCTCTAGAGAACTTCTCATATTTTGATTAATACTTAACGTTGATGTTATAAACTCATCTACCTGTATAAGAGTAAAAAGTAAAACTTCAATAAAAATGCAAATAGACACAAAAATAACTTCTTTCCTCTATTTTGTTTTTCGAAATTGTAAGGCTATTAGTAATTTGAAAACTTTTAATTTCCCTAATTGCATATCGAATTTAACACTCCTACGTCTTATGTAATATTAACCATATTAGATATTCTCTCGCAAAAATTATTTTTGAAACGCCATTGTTAATAAATCGATCTATAGGGTGCCCTAATAAGCAAAAAAACCTTTTCTATTGCAGTATTGTCGGCTCTGCGACTAATCTTGCTTTAAAATGAAGGGTGTATGTAAAGAGTAACACATTAATGGACAATGGACTTACACACTGTCCACTAACATTCTATTCTTAAACTATGCTATGCTATCAGAAAAAATCAGGATTTATTTTAGTTTTTCAATAATTACTTTAAATTCAGTATATTTATTCGACTTATAAGTTTAATTCTAAGAAATTCGTTAAAAATTTTGTTTGAATCAGTGCCGATTTAAGCTCATTTTGGGCCCTGGGCGCAGAAGGGGTGGCAGAAGGATAGACTACGGATCCCCTTTGCACTGGAGGATCGAAATTTATCACCAAAAAAGCCTGATTAGTCCAGCTTATCTGGGCCTTTTCCCGTCCTTCCGGGTGCCCGTCCCAAGCGCTCAATGGATAAACCAGCGCTGGCTTGATTCATACAGTTATATGTGCCCTGCTGTCGCCCCTTGTTCTGGCCACCCGCACTGCAGACCGGCTAGGATCGACTCTGTCAGAAATCAATATTCCTTGATATTTTTCACTTCATACGTAAATGAGCACAGCGCATTTTTCACGGCCCAAAACAAAATGCTTGTTGTTGCTATGACAACCTGAGGGTGAGGATTTGGATCCATCGATATTTGGCCGTCCACGTGCCTCTTCTGGGAATTAGGTATAGTAAAATAATACTGAGAAAAGATATTTCTGGAAAATTCCGCAAAGAAACTAGAATAGAAACCGCACTAATCAACAAGTTTCAAAAATATAATCGATTCAAATTTTCAAAAATGTTCCTTAAAATGTCTTTGAGAATATTAAAAACAAGAGTGAAAAAGCGTTAGAATTACTTAAATATATTAAGTTTAAAGAATGGATGACTTCTAGATAAAATTTCAGTTTCCCACCGAATAGCAACAAATCGAAGTTTTCACGGAACAATTTCGAAAGGAGAAAAATCAACCAAAATGAAGAAACCTGTTTTCGATTTGATTACGATGCATTCGCGAATAATGAAATATACTTTAAAAGCTCTACAAATAACAGAAACAACGTAATTTTTTTAAACATTCAAAAATAATTATAAAATGTATCGAAGTAAAAAAAATAGTAGGCACACAATAAAATATCATTCGGAAAACTGGAGGTGTGATATTTGAAATTAACAATTGTTCTCTCTCTGCGAGTTAAAGAACTTACAGAACAAACTGGTTAATTATTTTCACTTACCTCACTTCAATGACCTCATTCACTTTAAATAACAGAATTAACGGAATTTTTTTTAAAAACATTCAAAAATAATTATAAAATATATCAAAGTTAAAAAAAATAGGCACGCAATAATATCATTCGGAAAACTGGAGGTGAGGTATTTGAAATTAACTATTGTTCTCTGCGAGTTACAGAACTTGCAAAAAAATAGTTAATTCTTTTCAGTGACCTCATTCACTTTACAGAATAATTTTACTCAATTTTTTTATTACATTATTCATAATTAATGTTATTTCCTCTCTATGATTTCGTAGAATTAATGCATAACCTACAACATTTTTCGAACAGTCTCCAATTTTTTTCTTTATCTGAAATATATCTCTGCGATTTTGTGTGAAATATAACTATTCGAAATCTGGAATATTCTAGGAATAACACTTTTGACGAAAATTCATTATAAAAGAATATTAATTTGGGAATCTATGTTTTAATACCTTTACCTCTCTCTCTCTCTGTTGCTATTTTAAATTATTTATTTCAAAAATTTTAAAAATAGATCGTTGATATTTTTGTGGCTTATACTGAGCTTCTAAAATTTATTTTTACTCAGAGAGTATTTTTCATAAATATATTTTTAGAGTTGAACTAACATAAAATTTGACTTCTGCACTTCTTCCAATATATTCTGCTTGCTAAGTTGGTTATAAATTTAAAACAATTATGAATAATTGCAGACAAAATCGACGCTATTAAGTTATAAGACCAAATCCATAAAAATGAAAAATAAAAGTATTGCATTATGTTATAGGAACAAAAAGGAAAATTCTTAAATACTTACTAATTTTAGGATAACATTTTTTTTTTTTTTTTGCACTTCCAGCTTTGTTAATGAACACAAAAAGATTTTCCTATACTTAGCTATAATTGAGTAACAGTTATTTTTGTAAGAGATTTCATTATTAATTTCCATATTAATTCAGAGCAAAATTATGTTTAAAAAGCAAAATTTCATTTTTCAAGTAAATTAGATTTCTTAACAAATTTTGAAAAAAAATTATCTTATAATTAAATCTAAAATTTAAATACTGAGTGGTAGGGCATCGCGCTTCCACACCACAGGTCTGAGGTTCAAACCTCGAGCTGGGCAAGGTCGACTATGCCTTTTATCCCTTTAATGGGTGGATAAATGAGTACCAAGCTTGCTTGGGAACTTAACACTGGGGGGTTTCGTGTCAGGCTGACCACTTGACCAGAACATCTGCTCATGCACCTCAGGGCCCAAGGTCACGCATACTGAGATGGGCACAGTAGACCTTGGCCCTCATGGGCCGTTGCACCACTGTATTTAGTTAAAATTTAAATAAGAGAGGGGAAAAATTGTATAGTTTTTTGAAGAAAATACATTAGATTAATTCTTCTGTCTCTCTCTCTATATACACTCATGTCCATTAATTTAGGATAATGAAATTCAGGCAAAGAAAGAGACAGAAGCAAAACAAATTTGACTTATTTGTAAAGTCTATTTATTAAACAAAAGGTAAAAAGAGCAAAAAAAGATGCAATATGTTTGACAAAATTAATAAAAATTGCGATTTTTACTCCCTGGAGCAAATTTTAAAAAAGAACCTATTTACAAAAAACAGTATAACATGGTTAGTATGATGGTTAATACAGAGTATGTCTCCCAGGCGATGCAGTACAGGCCTTACAACGCCTAGGCATGCTGAGTATCAAATTATCAATCTGATCTTGGGGAATATTTCACCACTCATCAAGCAATGCCCTCCAATGTTCTGGTAGACAGGTGGGAGGGGGTTGACGGGCTGCAATTCGTCGGCCAAGCATATCCCACACATGCTCTATTGGATTCAAGTCCGGTGAGTATGCTGGCCAATCCATACGGGTGATATCCTCCGATTGAAGGCATTCGTCTACAATGTTTGCATGGTGAGGACGGGCGTTGTCATCCATAAACAGAACTTCAGCACCCATAGCGCCATGAAACAAACGTACATGTTGTTCCACAATGACATCCCGATAGATGTGGCCTGTTATCGTTACACTCTGAACATGCAGGTCAGCTCTGGAACCAAGAATAATTCCTCCCCAAACGAACCAGTCCTGCACCACCGTAAAGGTGTCGTTCAATGGTGTTCTCTTGGTGGTAACGGGTACCTTTCGCTCTCCATATTAAAGTCCGGCGAAATCAGACTGCAAACTAAACCTGGACTCGTCGGAAAACATCACACAAGACCTATGTTGTGGTGTCCACAATGCATGCTATCTACTCCAGGTTAATCGCAGGTGACAGTGAGTTGCGGTAAGGGAACACATCTGACAGGCCTACGACTATATAGACCAATGTGCCATAAGCGTCTGTACACGGTCTGCCTAGAAACTGTCGTACCGGTAGCTGAACAGCGTTGTAACTCGGGGTGACCTGTGCTGTAACATCTACTCACATTACCATCATCTTGGAATCGTTGCCAAAGCCTGAAGATGACACTCTGGGCGATTCCAAGTTCCTCGGATACTTCCGGCTGGGTACGTTCACATTCCAGTCGTCCAATAATTCTACCACGTAAAAAATCATCCAAATGCTTCCTTTGTGCCATAACTATGCGGTTATTGCACTGAAAGGCTTTTAAAGCGCTTGTGAACAATTTTACTTCTTTCTCACCATTCCTTATATATACCCCTCTCTTACACTCTCATTATTGTGACGCACTATCCGCGCCATCTGGTGGTTTCCTGTAATTTGCATATTCTTCTTCAAGATGTGTGTGATAATTCTACAGGTGAAATTTTTTTTTAGAGTTCAATTTCTGTGTGATTCTGAATTATCCTTAATTTATGGACATGAGTATATTATACAGAACGTACTCAAAAAATCTCAGTTAATTATTTTCGAAACTTTTTGAGCAATCGCTCTTCCCGTTTGAGCATTAAAAACACATACACACACGCGCGCGCTTTTCAAGTTAAATGCATTTTAAAGTATAACATTTTATGTAAAGTTATGGTATCCGCTTTTACTAAAACACTTGTAGTTTTTGTTCTAGTGAATGGAAAACGAAAAACTTGGTATTTTTATAAAGCTAATAAGATGATTTGTAAAATAAAACCATAAAAAATTGTCACTTCCTTAAAAAAAATTATGATTTTAGGGTAGTCGGATATCTTAAGTATAATTCTCTCTAAGGAATATATATATTATTATATATATAACACAAAGAAGAGTCTCTATATGTGTGTGTGAAAAAACCACGATCTTTAACCTCTTTTAAAAATGTTCTAAACACGAATATTCCTGGATTTTTTAAAAGCTGTCGAAGATGGGAGAAAAACCGTTTACAATTATTACACAACACACAGGAAATAACAGAGAAAAACTATTGTAAAAATGTAAAATTCGAGTCACATAATGCCACTGAAGACCCACTGTGCAGAGTGAAATTTTTAAAACTTTCGAGTTCGAAAAATGCTTGGAGAGTGAGATACCAACATCATGTCTTGACCGAGGTTCGAAATCACGAGATCCGTCACCAATAGCTCTTGTGTAGCTAAACGTGTGTCATTAATAAACAATCACTCAACCGACATTTGCATAGATTATAATCAATAAACAAGTAATATAAAAAAATTAAGTAGATCAACAAAGCAAAATCTTATTTTAGCTACTTTTTATTAAATAGTTACAATTAATATAAATATGTACATACATATGACAGAATAACATTAAGTTGTAATTAATTTTTATTAATTATCATTAAAGTATCGCATTATCTTCCAAAACAATCGTGTATATAAAATTTCAGTTCAACTGAATGCTTTAAAACGTGAGAAAAAAAATCTTTTAAAGTTTTGACCCAAGTCACTAAAAATGAAACCAACGTGGCTGTATCTGTAATTCTTTAAGTAATTAGTTTCAGTCAAAAAAAATTAATTTTAATTAATTATAATTAAATTATCGTATTTTTAACCAAAACAATAGTGTATAGAAAATTTCAGCTCAAATGAGAGCTTTAAAATGTATTTTATTAACAATTGAAAATTCCCGCAAGGTAATAATAGGAATTGAAAAAGCGCTTAATGTTTTGATCGAGTAAAATAATTTATTTTTCTCGTAGTCGTTAGCGACAGATTATCGTATTTAAAAAAGCTAAATTTTTAATGTTAATTTTTGAAGAGAGAATCTATCTGAAATAGCAATTTTTATCGAGTGATTAAAGATCAATTCGTGGTGTGTGTTGTAATTTTTAATTAACGCAATATTATTTTATTAATTCTTTAACTGCGTATTGAATGATTTTTTTTTATTTAGGTCGCACTTCATGACACCACTGAGGATGTACCAAGTAATTTTGAACTCGGTCAAGTGATGAGAATGGCACCTGACTTGCTATCCCACTCTTCAAATTTCCGCACCCCACCAACATGAGGACTCTTAACTTCAACAGATTTAGCGTACATCCCCATACACGGCGGGTCTTGAGGGACCAGGATTTGACAGAAAGAACGTCATCCAGAAGTTCGTGACTAAAAGAGAACTTGTGAATGACAGCCGAGAGAAATTATTTTAAACCAATCTGTATCTCATTTCTCTTTTCTGACTATGGTAGCATGAACTCAAACTCAGTGGCACAACAGCTCGTGAGGGCCAGGGCCTACTGTGCCCATCCCAGTATACGTGACCATTGGGTGCTGAGGTGCATGAGCAGATGCCCCGATCAAGTGGTCAGTCTGAAGTGGAACCCCCAGTGTTAAATTCCCCAAGTAAACTTGGTACTCATTTATCGACCTACTGCAGTAGGGATGAAAAGTTGAGTCAACCTTGCCCAGCCCAGGAATAGAATCCGGACCTATGGTGCGGAAGCGCGATACGGTACTACTCGACTACTGGGCCTTATTGTGACGTAAGCACATATAATAATAATTTGAAAATAATTAATAGAAATGCCCTCTTAATTATAACCTCTGCTCAACCAATCCTCAGTTTAATTAGCTGTTCAGCTAAACGGTGTGTGTGGGGGGGGATTCATATAATATATGTCGCGTTTCATTTCCAATATTTTTTTTCTAAAAAAAAGCATTTAAAATCTCTTTCAGAAGTTGTTTTTATACATTGCAAGTAATTTTTTGAGTAAATAAATGTAAAATGAAACCAAAATAAAGAGCGATTGGCAATAATAATAATAATAACAATAATAAATGAGCTAGAAGAGTGGTCCCCTACCCTCTGGCCGGTACCGGTCCGTGGGCCAAATTGCTCCGGGCCACCCAAGGAGTAATAAATTATTTCTATTTTATTTACTGTGGTGTATTTCTCTCCGATTTGTGTAACTTTCCATATAAATCATTTAACATTCCATGTTATAAATCACTCTATATTCATTTTTTAGTGTAACTATTTTGTTCTTTTTTATATTTCAGTTTCATATATGGCTGCTGTTTTATTTTACTAATAAACAACTTCATGATTTTGGATAAACTTTTTTTTAAAAAAAATAACTCAAAATTAGATTTTTTTTTCAAATGCTCACCTTATAGAATGATTTAAGGATGCAATAAGTGTCGAAGTTTAGACTTGCCAAATGTACTAAAGATCTCCGTCCGAGAGTCACGATTTCTTCACACAACTCTTTCTTTTTTTACTATTTGTTGGGTCTTTCTACTCAGCGGGTTGCACAGAAACAGAAAGCCGAATATAACTATGCAGGCCCAGATAACTAGGATCAACAAGTGCTGCGTATAGTCATTCGTTTATCGATTTTCAGCTCGGCACGTGTCGAACCAGTGTTTCCACAGGTATTTCATCTGAAAATTAAAGACACAAGTAAAATAAAAATTAGAATAAGCAATTACAAGTTCTCAGATTTTGCAAACCTTTGATTTTTTTTAATTTGTTAGAAAAAATATATATATTGTGTGTGTGGATTCTACATATTTGTTTTTATTCGTATACGATTTTATAATTACTCCATATCTTGAGCTCAAGTCATTATTCAGTTTCCTTCTGATAATTTGGGGAAGATAGGAACAGAGGAGTGTTGATTTTAAGTATTATTTTGTGTATGCTATTTTCGCGGATTGTTGAATCTTTTTTTTATTATTATCTTAGAGCCATAAGAATTTTTTTAAGACTTGTTCTCTAAGACAAGAAACTCAGTTTCTACATTTTCTTTTTTGCTGAATGTTTATTACAAATAATCCCCGGATTTACATTTTGTGTTCGTTCGTTTTTAATTCAATAGAACATTTTAATTATTTATTCAAAAAACTCCCATTAAAAATAAAATTACCAATTTTAGCCATATTAAATAAAATTTCCAGATTGATCAATACTTCATATAATTAAATAATTACCGTAAAATCCGGCGTATAATGCGCACTTTAAACACAAAATATAACATCAAAATTTATGGGTGCGTGTTACAACCGGGTATAAAAACGAAAGCTTTAAAAAAATTTTTAAAAAAAGAAAGCCATAAAATAATTGGGCTTCTACATAGATCGAAATACTGTTTATTTAAAAGAAATGACATTTTTTATGAACTTAAGGGTTGTAGTCGTAGAAATATACTATTTCTTCAAAATCTTGGGATAATACCTCGAATAAAAGACTTAAAAACATAGGAGTAATTGTACATTTACATTTCGAGTCCCTTCGAAAAAATGGGAATGCGCGTTATACGGCGAATATACCTTAAAACTAAAAAGTGGAGGTTGAAAGTATAGGTGCGCATTATACGCCAGATTTTACGGTACTTCATCCTTTAAAGTGTTGTGCCTAAATATTTTTAAATACATTCACTGTCAACATTCACTTGATATTTTATTTTTTTTCTCTTTTTGTGACTTAGTATAGATATTTTGTGAAATAATAATTTTTTTTTCCTTATACTACGTATTTCAAGCTCCTGTATGCTAAAACTCATTATAAAATTCTTATTTGAATAATTGTGTCACTTTTAATATTATTCAAATTGGTAAATCTAAGGAAAAAGCTTACATAGGTACAAAAGATTAAATCTATTCAATACAGATGTTAATGAAACAAATGAAAGTGGCAATTTTCGCCCACTGGAATAATAATTTTTCACAATTTCTGAACAATTTTTCATATTTCCTACAACAGTCACCACTCCTATATTGCTCACAACTCCCACTAATACCATGTTAATCCAAATGATCCATATTCTCACATTAGAGTTTAAATATTTGATATTAAATGCAAACCAGATAGCATGAAAAAAAGTTTCTTTGATTGGTCATAAATGATTTTAAAATGTAGTCGTGTAAGTGTTGGTCTATGTGTGTACCAAAATGTAACCTGTGTGTGGAATGCACATATTCTTCACAGCTCGACCCCAATTATGGCAAACAAAGACATTTTAAAGTTTGTTCAAATATCATAAATATCTTTGATGCAGAATCCAATGACGAAAATGAAATAAAACTCAATAAATGTGTTTTTTTTTTCAAAAATATTTGAAAATTTTATAATAAATTTCATTAAGTTCTTGTGAATGTTTTTGCTTCATTGCTTTTATTAAATATACATGAATATTCATATCTATGTAAATAAAATGTACACTAATAAACTTAATTTTGGTGAAATGTTTTTTTTTTTTTTTTTGCAATATCCTTTAACACAAAAAAATATTTCAGTCCCCCACTGTTTCGCGTTGAACGATTTGTACCGTATTCGAAAATATACATATTTGAGGAAAAAATCTAAAAGGAAAACAAAAAAAAAACGTTCAAAAAACAAAAATATTAACAGCTGAACATTTTCATGAAAAATTTTATATTATTATATACACTGCTCAAAATAATTAAAAGATATTGCGGTTTTCGGTGGATCTTGTGGCTGGGAAACTTTTTAGCTGATTGATACATGGTCGACAGACGTAGTAGGTTATATGAGAATAAATTACACATGTTTGGCAGAAAAAAATGCATTTCATTGCGCATTTGTGTACAAAAGGAAAAAAACACAATTTGTGCATATGAGAAAAAAAAAACAAGAAAATGTGCTTTTTTTGAAGGAAATCATTTTCAGTAGGAGGTATGGTTTCCACGGACGGCCAGCAACGTTAAGCACCTTTGAGGCATGGAGTCAATGAGGCTATTAATCACGAGTTGGGGTATTTTATCCCACTCTTCCAGAAGAGCTCTTTCCAGTTTTTGGAGAGTTTGTGGGGGTGGTTGACGGCCAGCAACTCGTCTTTCTAGAGCGTCCCAAACGTGCTCTATTGGATTCATGTCTGGAGAACACGCTGGCCATTCCATTCGTACGATTCCTTCCTCGAAAAGGAAATTCTCCACCAGGTTATCACGATGTGGCCTGCAGTTATCGTCCATTAAAGTGAAGTCATATCCAATTGCTGCAGCGTAAGGGACTACAATAGGTCTGAGGATCTGATCCCTATATCGGCGAGCAGTCAGAGGTCCATCTCGAATGATGTAGAGATCTGTGCGCCCGTCAATGGAGATGCCACCATACACCAACACTCCCCCACTGCCAAATCTGACACTTTCGTGCATGAACGCAGGATTATTCCTACTGCCACGCTCCCTCCAGATGAAAATGCACCTATTATCCGGATGAACAGAAAAATGGGACTCGTTAGAAAAAAGAACATTGCTCCATTCATTTCTCCTCCAGTTCACATGCTCTGTTGCCCACTCCCTGCGGTCGCGATGATGCCTTGATGTTAGTCTAACACATATTATGATATATCTACACATATCTACACATATCTGTTAGTCTAGACATATTATAACACATATTATTCATGCCTTGATGTCAGTCAACATGGTTTCGGACAGTCTGAGTTGAAACCGTGGTGCCAGTAGCTGAGGGAAGGTGTTGGAGAAGAATAGCGTTCTTATTTCGGTGTCTCCGAGCCGTTAACACTAAATAACGATCTTCATTGGGCGTTGTTTCCCGTCTACGACCTTGTCCTAGTCTTCGGCCTGCACTTCCAGTCTCCAAAAAACGGTTCAGATCCTGGAAATCGCACTTTGTGACACTCCAATGGCTTGCGCTACTTCGGCTTAAGTTTGACCCCCTTCTAACCTACCAACAACTCTCCAAGCTTCTGAATCGGTTAAATGACTTCCCTGAGACATCGTACTCATCGAAACAAAGCAGTCACTGAATGCCGACCATCCTTGTCTTCATTTCAGTTGAAAGTCAAATTTCATTCGCAGCCACTGAAGCGACGTTTTTGACATCGAACTCAAAATTAGCATACTCCACGGTTTGAAAATTAGAAAAATTTGCTTCTGTGATTCTCTTCTTCCATTTTCGACAAAAAAAATTTCGCTTATATCTTTATTTTATATAAAACTTACAATATCCTTTAATTGTTTTGAGCAGTGTATGTTTGAATTTCCTGTGCAATTGTCTGTACTTTATAATTTTTAGCATTTTGGATGATTATCCCTTCTAGTAAAGTAGTCATATTTCTTAGAACTTATAATATTGTGCATATCTCATTACTTGGTACCATCTGAAACATTTTTCAAATGATTTACTACTTGCTAGTGTTTCAAAACTCGAACATTGGGAATACATTACATAATTAATTATATATTAGTATGAAAGGTTTTTCTTCGAATTATAAAAAGATACTGATGCATTATATGAAATGCAATTTTGCTGCGTTTTTACCACTTGTAAAAAAATGATCAAATTGTACTTAACAATTGTTAATATTCTTATACATGGAATTTTATTGCAAGGCTTAAAAAATAAAATATTTCTGTTATTCAATTTTATGTGAGCACGTGAAAAAACATGAAAAATACTTTTTGAACTTCACGTAGAAATTTCTTCAGTAAATTCCAACGTATTTCTTAGTATCTGCATAGTTAATTTCGGCTTATATTTGATTCAAATTATTTTTTTTATATTGGATCTATTTTTAAAGTGTATTTGCATTCTTATACATACTTTGCTTCGTTTACACATACTTAAATTTCCTTCAAAACATTTAAATCCTTATTATGTGTAGGAAATTTTTTTATCTTTAATCATTTCAACAGTGATGAAGAAAATATTGCTGTTTTCTCAATATAAATATCTATCTATCTACAAATCATTAGAGCTAGCAATTACGGAAAGAGAGGGGTGATTTAAGTACGCGGGAGTCTTTCAAGCTAGCTTTGATTCTACGCGAAGGTTTTTTCTCAACATTCTGCATTGTGTTAATGGGACAAAACTGCATCTTCAAATAGCTTTCTAAGAAGACCACACAGCTGCAATTGAACCACTTTGACAGATGTCTCTAATAAATGTCAAAAGTAATGATGGGAGGCCAGATTTGTTCATGTTTTAGAAATCGCCCCTGAAATGGCTTGGAATTTTATACGAGTCCCCCCTTGACCGGATGTGGTGAAATTCCTTTTGGTGGGGTGTGTCAAAAAAGTTCCCGCGTTTCAAAGTTCAGTAAACGCTGAAATTTTGAGGTGGTGTAACACTGCGCCGGCCTCGGTACCAATCAGAGAAATTATATTGGACAAGGCAAAAAGTTCAACTCCAGGATTTTTGGGTGATGAGGTGCGGAATAAAAAGTGTACGCACCCGAATTTCAGGAGAGACAGCCTCTCCCAGATTTGCAGAAGAAGCTTCAAACAAAAGACGCCGAAATTCCACCCAGACCGGGCGTCAACCATGTCCATCCTCCCCCTCTCAAGCTAAGTTTAGTTAATTTTGATCTTGTTGTAGAAGTAAAAATCCTCTATACGTGTGCTTAAAATAAATTTATCTTAAACGTTAAATGTTCGTTCTCTTAAATTATTAATTCTTGTTTATTTTACTGTTAAATTATTGATTGTTATTTATTTTAATTATGGTCATGATGCGATGTGAAATTAGGGAACCTGAGTTGATTTGAGAATATTAATAAGTTAAATTAGCGTCGCGCATCAGTAAGTTAGCCCCTTTTCAGAGAAAGTTATCAGACTGTGTGTGTCGGCTTTTCATCTCTGGAACCTATCGTACCCTAAATCAGGGATCAGCTGCACATAATTGCTAGTTTCGCAGCCGAATCTTGAAAATCAGCATACTAAGCTTTTGGTGATTTATTATCACTAATAGAATTATTAGCCATTACAACTCATTTGGAATTATCCAATTAATATCATACGCATATTGCTGTAATGAACATAAAATCATTTCACTTATGTCCCCCCCCACCTTCTTTGTAAACGCACAGACCATTTATAAAGGTTTGTATTTTGTTTGTATAACTGTTGAGCTTTGGGTAAACAGTGATCTCAATAAGGAAATTTTTTTTAATAATTTGACCCTCCCCCCCCGAATTTTGTGATGTAGATATGTAAGCTAACAAAATGTTTTAAAGTGATTGGTTTGGTCATGGAGCAGCACGGGTTTCTAATTTTACTAATTTCGTGGTGTTCGATTGTTATTTTATGCATTTTTTATATTATTAAGCAAATTTATTAAATATATCTTTATTTTATTCCAAATCAAAAAACTGAACTTAATGGTTAGATATAGCCAAAAGAACTGAAACTTCGGAGACATTCATCGGAAATGTTCTAATAAATAAAATGCTATTTGAATTCTTTTTTTTATATAATCATTAGACAAATCTTTGAAAAAGATGCCCAGCTTTTCCAAAATTTTTAATAAATCCCGTCAGCATTTATTTAAAAATGTACAACTCTTTCGAATATGTAATGGTTGTGATCGTTCCTGAGTTCCTATCAATTTACTATAAAGCGAATTTTGTCTTTTTACACGCAAGCGAGTATGTTTTGTATTTCGTTTTACCCGTTGTTTCTTTACTGAAATCAATAAATGTTATTCTTTCATGCACCTCAAAATAATTGAATTTATCCTTAGAATATTAAACTATATTATAGCGATTCTTTTATTTTGCAGCAATATCTTCTT
Source organism: Trichonephila clavipes (assembly GCA_019973935.1). NCBI lineage: Eukaryota > Metazoa > Arthropoda > Arachnida > Araneae > Nephilidae > Trichonephila > Trichonephila clavipes. The sequence continues at coordinate 90,546 of BMAU01005184.1, forward strand.
AAATTTCAAACAAAACCCGTGCAAGATTAATAGTTATACGGAATTGCATCATTTTACTAAAATTAAATAGTACAATTATATAAAATATTTTAAAATATTTTTTAAAAAATCAGAATTATGAGATTGTCAAAGGTCACCAAAGAAAAATATAACACCTTTTATGTAAGTTTGAAAAAGTAATAATACCAATTGAGACAAGAGACGTTAACTAACTTTTTTTACATGGTCCAATAAAAGACTTTCTATTTTAATATGACTGATTTAATCTATTTGATCTCTATTTGTTATGTGAAGGTTCAATTCATCAATTAACTGCAGGTTTTATACATTTCTGAAAGTCTTCAAAACGTACGCACCTGGAAAATTTCTTAAATAGTGATAAAAAAAAGTAAGACATGGTCTAGTATTCCAAAAAATTTAATATTTTTTAGTGTCACGTAGCAAGGCAGCTGAATAGCATTTCCAAGATATAAATTTTTTTTTTTGTTTGGCTTGAAAACTCTTTGGATTCTAATACTGCGATTAACGAAAACAAATTCGAGGAATCTCGCCAAAGAAACGCACTGACTGACAAGTATCGAACAAATAATTCATTTCTATAATTACTAGTATATTTTTTTAAACTGAAAATTTTTATCTTTTTTTAAAAAAATAAAACAAACATTCCTAATTTTATTTTATAAAACAGCTATATTTTTTTAAAAAATGTATTGTGTTAAATATGTAAACTTTATTTTAGTATGAACCATTGCATTTAATAATTATATATACTTATCGAACTTAGTATAATTGATTCTTCATAACATGTTTTCAGATTTAAGAAAAACTTGTTATTTCTTGTACGATTGTGGCTTAAGAGATGGAATATGCCACTTTTTCACAACTCAAACACCGATTTTGGATCGTACCTACCGTATAAAAAGTTACATGTAACTAACATTGATGATAGTCTTAAAAAGCAGATAGCAGAAAAAAAAGTGCTGTTATAACTAAAAATACATTAACAAATTATGTTCTCTTCATACACATATTACTTACCCATTACTTTATAAAATTTTCGATGCCTTAGAAAGTCTTACACAACTGGGATGCAATAGTAATATACATAATGTCACCACAGTTGGGAAGTCCCATCTAGCATTTATTTCATACTAGCTGGTATACCCGTTCTTCGCACGGGTGAACTGAAACATTAAACAACACAGATTGAAGGATAAAGAAGTTTTTAATGAGTTAATTTTACGGGAATTGCAAATTAAACAAAAAAGAAAGCTTTCTGCATATCTCAGCTAAACAAAAAAAGAAAGAAGAAAAAAACACCTTTGTTAAATTTTAAGTATATAGATCTAATAGCTGATAAAAAGGATTTTTTTGTTTATAATTCCTCGTAACACTCTTGAGGGTCGATTTTTGAAAATACCTCCCTAAGCTGATCTCTGCTCTGCAAAAATAACACATTGTTAAAAGTTTTGCGTAATGAACGCTTAAAATAGTGTAAATAATTTATATCTGAAAGTGTAATACATTAATTTTACTTTCGGTTGTATTTATTTTATGTTAAAATTGAAATATTCGCATGCAACGCCGTTTCTTAAATTATAATGGCGATTCAATGAAAAACACAGCGAAATGATAACGATAGAATCAAGTTTTCAAATGTCTAGCTACTTTCATAGCTCGAGCTTTATTAGAGCTTTGTAAGACCCGCCGTGTATGGAAGTGATGCACGTTAAGGCTTTATCTACCACATTATGATTTACTGCAGTTATTTTCATGCAATATTTTTTTGGATCCCTATATTGAAAATTAAGATATATACATAAACGAAATACTCCACTTTGGGAAATTTATTTCGTTAGAGATAATAAATTAATTAAAGATATTCCACTGTAAAATTAATTATATACACCGTTCACTTAAAATAAATAGTCAAATCGTTTTCTAAGGTTTTCATTAACATACAATAACATAAGACATTTAAATTTTGACAAACTATTTTTTCCGCTAAAATACTCATCATGGAACCCGTGCTGTCATATATCTTGGAGGAGTGGATTTCAAAGAATATTCCTGCTAAGTATTGGTAGAATATTCCTTCTAAGTTGGTGTGGTGTGGTAGTTAGGAGAAGGGGTGCCAGCTCAGGTGTCGTCCACGTCACTTGACCATGGTTCAAAATTACGTGGTCCGTTGCCAAAAGCCCTCGTGTAGCTGAACAGTGCGACGTTAATATTCACTCACTCCAAACAATACAGTACTTTAGTTATAATTATTTTTATACTTAAAAATGCAATATCCGCTTATTCAATTAAAATTATAGCTTTATAATTAACTACTAACCACAAACAAATTATGCAAATAAGTCCAAATGATGTATTGTGAAAGACAAAGTTTATCTACTGTAAATACCAGAAGCAATAAAAGTATTTAATTTAAAAAAAAAAGATCAATTTCTTACTACCAAATGTGCATAATAAAAACATTAAAAACATTCAAATAAAAAAAAGATTTATTACAACATCTCCCTTCAAAATTTAGTTTTATTCTGAAATAAAAAAAAAATTAGGTATTTTGCTAATCACAGGAATTAATTAGAAGAGAGCGCCTTGCTTAGCCAAAACAAAAAGGGTTCTTTCACAAACAAAAGATAGATATATGCTGACGTGGGCTTTTTTGTAGCGCACGCCAGAATTGCTTGCAGATGAAAGAATTTTTTCCTACTTACTTGACAAATATCATTATATTTTGGACACTTCACACAATATCTTTATAAATTTTAGTATATGCTATAAATTATATCCTATGTGTTATTCTGATGTGTAAGCTATATTACTGTAAAGTTTCATTAAAATCCATTCAGTTGATTTTGCGTGAAAGACTCTCAAACATCCTTATAAACTTTCGCATTTATAATATATATCTAGATGATCAAAACGTTATTCCAGACACTTTCTGGTGAGCAAACATATTTATATCATTCATCTGGTTTGATACACAGAACAAATAGAAAGAAACTTGAGAAATCATAATTATATAAAGCAAGGGCGGATAGCCCGCGGCACGGCAACGTTGAATAGTAGCACGCGAAGATTTACTGAAAATTTTTTAACAATTGAAAATATAACAAAAAAACATGTTTTACAGTTTTATTGAAATGCGGTTATCTCACACACAAAACAAATAAATAAAACACTCAAAATTTATTTTAAATACACTTAGTTGAGTTACAATAGAAAATTGTCTCAAGTAGAGAACACACCATTGTGTGCGCCGGTTCTCCAAACGGAGTGCACTCCTATATTTTGGTATTTGAGGGTTTGTGTTTCGAAAATCTGGGAGAAAACAATGAGCTGCCCTAGAAGTACTGGCTACTCAAGTATGAAGACTGGCAATGGGATTTACCTTTTCCTACTGATATTATGGGACGTGCAAATAATTTAAATTTAAGATTACAAAGAGGTAACATTGATTTTTATCCTAGTTGGTCATATATCTTTTTGTGTGAATATAAACTTCTGCTTTTTTGTCGCCACTTCTGAGTAAAATGTTTAACACATTTCATATTATTGCAGGAACTATTTATGAAATTTAATAACGCTCCGAGCTATATGATGTATTTGAAAATTTAATATTCATTTTGCATGATTAATTCAGTATTAGAGATTTGATTATTTTCAAGATGAATCAAAAACCACTCATCTGTTCAAAAATCCCTTTTTAACTTTTCTAAAAGTTATTTGTTACACACATTATATCCAACAGTAACTGACAGTTTAGTAATTTAGAATTTAATGTGTTTCGAGTAACTCATTTATATTTTTTTCCTGACCTAACTTATTGAACTTATAAAAAGTTTATTTTTAAATTTCCACTACTGAAGTCTAGTGTAAAAAGTTTTCTTTTTGCTTAAAAATCCCATAAGTAACATTTTTTCACAACTTTATTGCTTGGAAAAATTGAAAGTGGCCCTCTTCTCCCACAGTTTGGCCACCCCGATTTAAAGCATACATAAAACAAGTAAATAATATGGCATATCAAAAGCTGATCCATCACTAGATGGAAAAAATAGCACATCTTCATTACTGTTTCTGTGCAGTAAAAAAAGGACACAAATTGCATTTTACTATTATTTTCACCACTTTCCACGTCACCCATGAGGTACGGTGTATGAACGCATTACCCCTTATTCCTAATAGGAAAGGTGGGTTCCCAGGAGGTCTATATTCCTTTATACTCAATAATACACAAATGGAATCAAAATTACAAATAATGATCATTTTACATATATATTTAAAATATATTACCTATTGTATATGATTATTTTGCTTGCATTGCAAACAAGCATTAATGTCATTGGATCTAATATATTTAACATTATTTAAACATTCACCAGTAATAGAATTATACAAAAATTTCCTAAATTCATTTGTATCAAAAGTATCAACAATGTTCTTTTTGTCTAATATTCTATTTGTGAAGTATGATATGAAAACACCACAATTCATACTATCAGTCTGTTTCACATGAACAGGATAAGAAACAGGCCAATCATGTTCTTCCACAAATTAAAATATTTAATTTTTTCTCTCCAAAAATCTATCAGATTAATGTACTTACCTTCAGTTCCAAAACCTAAAGAATCATAAAAATTTAGCATCTTTAGACTTAAATTAGCAGCCAATAAAACCCAATGACAAGAGACATTAATAGGAATGAAAAGGAATTCCGCAGCATTAAGTTTATTAGGAGAGAAAAAGTTTCCAAGATTACCTCCACTTTCTATAATTTGTGTATGATAACATATTGTTGCAAAACAATCCTTCCCCTGCAGGATTTTTAAATTACACGCATCAATTATACTATCGTAAAGCCATCCATTACGAAAATTTGTCTATTTTGATAAATTATTTACCTCCTCAACTGATATATAAGTATCCAAAGATTTTAACTCATAAAAACATAATTGAATGTCTTGTATGTATAAAACAACTTGACTGCAATCAGGTACATAGCCTATTTCAGGCGTAAAAGATCCAGTAAGTTGGATTGTACTTGCTTTTTGAATTAAATACTACCGAATGGCTACAGCTTAAATTGTCTGCTGTTTCTTTTTTGACAGGCAAGGAAGGATGTTCCAAAGTTTTCCTTTTCACATTTTTAATTCTGCTACTACGTTTAAATGTACATTGCTTACTTAAATGTTGTTGGGATCAGATAAATAATTTTCAAGCTTAAATTCTTTTCCCCCTGTTTTATTGATTTACACATTGAAACCATAGTTTTTAAACTACTACTTAGATATGATAATAGAGTTCTCATAACTACTTTATCTTGTATTAAACAATTTAATCTAACAAGTAAAAGTTCAGTCTCTTGAATTTTCCTTTCATCATCACATGTTTCTTCGACAGAAGAATCAATGCCACTTTCTACAAGGGTTACAGAAGAGACTGAATCAGGAATACATTCTACATCCTCAGTAATTTTATTATCACTAAAAATATTTTCAAAAGAAGGGATCTGTCGAACAATTAAGGAATGAATTTTATGAATATGTTTACAGAGTGCGTGATTATCAGAACATTCACATGTATACAAATGCATGCACAAAGATAAACATGCCTGTTTTATACACCTACAATAGCACTGATCATTATCTGAACATGTTTCTGCAAACTTTTTAATTTCGTAAAGTACATCCCTGTTTGTCTGCGATTTAACAAACCATAAATTTGTCGACTTAACATAAATATCTCCAACAGGAAACCTTAAACCATTGTTGTGACGTTTATAATATGTTGGAGGATAAACACTAGTGTGGGTGCCAGTTATAATTCTGTATTGATGAGATAAATACATATCATTCTCTATTATTTTTAATAACGTATCAATTAAATTATCCACTCTGCGATTAAATTTACGTTTAAAATAACTGGTCTTTAATTTATTGTGAAAAGATTCATAATATATATATATATATATATATATATATATATGTATCTGTATAGGAATGTGGAAATTGACGATGTGTGTGTGTGACATACTCCATAAATCTGTTCTATAATAATACTAATAATCATCAAAATATTTAATAAAAGCAGCCTCTTTATCAACAAATGCAACTCTAAAATTTTCCATCATTTGTTTAAACTTAAATTTTTTTCTTCTAAAAGCACTACCAAAGAAGCATAAATTTCATTTCTAATTTCGAAACCAGAAACAAGATTATTTAATTGTTTTTTCCACGCACGATGAAGGTGCCATTTGCAAAGCAAATGTTTAACAGCTTCCCCAAATACTTTTTAAATGCAGGGCCAGTTGTTTTATCATCATCAGTCATGACAATTTATATTTAAATTGGGCACCCTTTCTTTCAAACTGTCAAATAAACAATACATTGTTAGCGCGTCTAATTTATTTGTAATTAAATGAGCAACTAGGTAACCTGTTCCATAACAGAAACAGAAACGGCATCATTTTTATGAGGCTGGGAAAGTGATTTTAAAGAATTAACATAGTATAATAAGTTTTTGTTTGTTAAAAAGGATTCCTTAAGGCCAGTCGGTATGGTAAACACCTTCCAGAAATCGATTTTGAGATTTTGATATTTCTCAAATCTCCAAATTAAGCCCTTTCCAATGATATAACATACTAGTCAATTTTTGAATTAGAAGTATTTTAAAATGTTTTTTAAAAAATAATCAACTAATTTGCCACGCCTACTTTGACAGATAGAAATGTAAACATATATTGGCCTTTTAAAACTGGGATGCTCTTGCAAAGCCATTATCTGTTTTATTTATTCCCACGAAATTAACTGTAGAATAACTGCAAGTGTAACTGTTAGGGTTGTTTACCTATTTTTGGCGCTTTCGAACACGTTTGGATTGAGCACTTGTCGTTTATCGATACTTAAAATTTCTGAAATTTTGAAATGCCAAGATTACAAAAAGTTTTCAAGAAACGCAAAGGTAAGTATTATCCACGTAAGAATACTATTACTAGTAAAGTAAGTACCACTGAGAGAGATTGTAAATTAAATGCTCAAGCTGAACATGCACATGATTCAAAGCAGTCATGTGCAAAAGAAAAGAAAATTCCCGATTTAAATGAGAGTTTTTCTTCTTTTGGTGATAGCGTAGGTATTTTAAATGCAATCATGAATTTGAATATTCTTGCTTTTGTTTTCAAGAATGAAGTTCACTGTAAAATGTGCAACAGTGGTTTGGACATGCAAGTTTTAAAAGGTAAGTCTGGACTGGCTATTACGTTTGTCCTGAAATGTTTTGCTTGTCCATATCGTGTAGAATTCTCTTCTTCAAATTTTCATGAAGGAACACAAATTGCTACAATAAATACCAGGTTTGTGTATGCTATGCGTTCAATTGGAAAAGGTGCAGAAGCAGGGAGAATGTTCTGCGGCGTAATGAATCTTCCGCAACCACCTACAAGGTTTTCTCCTTACGGTAAGCGAATTTTAAATGCTGCTAAACTTGTTTATGAGGATTCAATTCAAAATGCTGCAAAGGAAGCTATTTGTGAAAATGAAGGTAACAAAAATATAGCAGTAGCTGCAGATGGGACATGGCAGAAGCGTGGTTACACATCCTTGAATGGTGTAGTTACTGTGACCAGCATTGATACAGGTAAGGTGATAGATGTTGATATTCTTTCGAAATATTGCGCTTGTAAAAACTTGCCTTTTCATGAAAAGGATTGTAAAAGGAACTACGTTGGATCTAGTGGAGCGATGGAAATCCAAGGTGTGTCTAAATTTTTTCAACGGTCATTATCTTTACATAATGCCTGATATATTACATACTTAGGAGATGGGGATTGCAAAGCATTTGATGCGGTAAAAAAGAAAAACATCTATGGAAATGAATATCCAATTGAAAAATTGCAGTGTATTGGCCATGTAATGAAGCGCATGGGAACAAGATTACACCGATTAAATCTCAATTGAAAGGGCAAATCTTGTCAGACGGTAAGTGTTTAAGTGGGAAAAATCGTTTGACTGAACATGAAATGGATAACTTGCAGTCATACTATGGATCAGCTATTCGGAGAAATCACAGCAGTGTTCAGAATATGCGGCAAGCTATCTGGCCCATTTTTCTACATAAGTTATCAACTGATGAATATCCTCAACATGGGTTTTGTCCCATCGGGGAAGATTCATGGTGGGGATTTAAAAAGGCTGAAGCATCAGGTAAGTCTTACAAACATAAAAACAGTCTTCCGGTCGCTGTTGTTGAAGCAATGCGTCCTATATTTAGAGATCTTTCAAATCCTGATCTGTTGAAAAAATGTTTGCATGGAAAAACACAAAACCCGAATGAAAGTTTTCAAAATGTCGTTTGGTCACGTGTTCCCAAAGCAACATTTGTACAGATTGAAACACTTTCACTTGGTGTTTATGATGCTGTTTGTTCCTTTAATTATGGTAATGTATCGAAATTAAAAATATTTCAAAAAATGGGTGTAGAACCAGGGGAATTTTCAGTAAGTGTCATGAAACTTCTCGATAGGGAAAGACTAATGAAATCAATTTATGCTTTTTCTGGAAGCTCAAAGAAAATTAGAAAAGATAAAAGAAAAAAAAGAAAGAAAGAAGATAATATTAAGAAAAATAAGGTAAAAACCGGCTACAGTGCAGGATCTTTTGACGAGGTAAAATTTATACAAAAGCTACTGTGTTTTCTAATTAATATATTTTTCAAGTAGTCTGTTCTTTTTTTCTTTAAATCTACTGTATGCATGAACTGGAGACTTTTACTATATATTTCGTATATATTGTTGTGTGTTCTTATTCTTTATGCAAAATTTTTTAAATATTTCTTTGACATTTTTCACTAATGAATACATGTCGTAACACAGAAAATGACGATTTTATTAAATTGTGTATTCTTTTTTTTCTATAAATCTACCGTATGCATAAACTGGAAATTTTTACTATATATTTCATATGTATTGTATGTTTTTATTCTTTATGTAAAATTTTAAAAATATTTCTCAGACATTTTTCACTAATGAACATATGTCGTGACACAGAAAATGACAATTTTTAATAAATTGTGTATTCCTTTGTTCTATACTTCTACTGTATGCATGAACTGGAAATTTTTACTATATATTTCATATGTATTGTGTATTTATACAAATTTTAAGCTTTGGTGTTCAATAGTTTTTAGTAAAAGGTTTATAAATATCTAAAAATGCAATGCCTTTTTCGTTGCACATATTTGTTACATATATAAAAATACATAAATTTCATGTTCAAGAAATCTGTTTTTATGTTTTTGTTGTTTTGAATACCATTTACCAAATATTTAAAGAAAATTTTTAATTCTGCTGCTGTAAAACATTGTGTTAACAGGTGAACATATAAAACACTAATGAAACTTTTCGAAATAGTGTATAATCATGTATTTCCAAAGCCATATTTTCATGTATTGACACATTTTCACATGGTATTTATGATGCTTTATAGTCAAAATTTGATGAAAATAATGTATCAGAACTGAAAATTCCTCAAAAATTGATACAGAATTTGAGTAAAATAATTAAACGCTAAAAAATACCTCGATAGCTTAAAAGTGAAAAATGCTATAAATATATTTTCTGAGAAATCTAAGTATAAGAAAAAACTAAAAAGCCTTAAAAGTAATAAAGAATAAGCTAATATTTAATAAAATAGGGCAAATACATGTTGTAATTCATTATGTTTGTGATCAAATGCTTTTACACTAAAAATGCAATTATCTCAAAATGGTTGTTTTCAAACCACGAGTACAGTTTTCTCAGAATCTACAGAATGAGTGCTCATGCAATTTTTACTGCACATAAATAATATGTAACTCTATATACTAAGCTTATTTTTTTTAGAGATTTTCCTGAAATATTTTGCTGAAAAGCAGTTATCGTAAAAAATTTGACAGTTTTCAAAAATTTCAAAGTGATACTTTTACGATGAATTGTTTTGAAAAAAGTAAACAATATATTTTAAATATATTTACCAGTATTTAAATAAAAAAGCCTAATTAATACACAGACAAAATTTGAAGTTTATATATTTAACAGTTTCTGAGAAACTTGTACCTAAAATGGCTCAATTTAACATTGTCGGTATAGGCCCTACCGACTTCCCTTAATGAGGCATTTATCTTGATCATTTCTTATTTTCCTACTACCACGTAGACATTTATCTAGATCATTTCTTATTTTCCTACTACCACGTACATATTCTAATACTTTAGATTTCTCAATACCCATTTGAAGGTTAGCTTTAATGAATTCAATACAAGATATTTTAATTGATTGAAATTTAATGTTTTGTGGACACAATTCATGATTGTGTTTTGAAAAATATTTTACCGTAATGCCTTCACCATTCTCACAAACAACTATCCGCGCAGGACATTAAATAGGTGGTATTGAAACTTTGATATATTTCTAAGACTCGTTTTTCTTTTATATATCTCTGAAGTTTCATTTTTAGAAAATTGACAACTGTAATAGGAATAAAAATTAATGTCATTTCTTTTACTTCCGGTATGTTTTTTGAAAGATGTAAAAGTTTTAGTTCCTTCATGCTCTAACCCAGTGATTCCCAACAAATTTCCAAAATAAAAAAAATTAGCTCTTGTGGAGAGAGGCATGAAGCTAATGATAAAAATTGTAAAAGATATCAAGAAGAAACTGAAATCTTAAAAGTTAAAGTACAGCAACGAATCTCGAGAAACGAAGCAGTTGAGAAATTCCAAAGGGAAAAAAACATCATACTCGGACAAAACCTATAATGATCAAACAGAGAAGATAGAAAATCTTGAAAAAAAGTTTGCGAAATTAGAGTTGAAATTTGAAGAAAACAATAACATATTCGAAAAGAAATTAGAACAAATAGCACAACGATTCACGACTGAACTGAATACCGTGGTAGCACAAATAAATTTAAGATTTTCTTCCCTAATGAATACCATGGAATCCACCCTAAAAAAATTGCATCCAATATAACAATTCAAAAAGATGATGATTGTCTAATAAATAGAAAACAGAATGAAAAAGCAAAAAGATTCAAGAAAATATCAGAACAGAGAAGAAATACATTAGATAGTGTAGTAGAAAAAAATAAAGGAACTTAAGAAAACTTGATACCCTAAAAATCACAAACCTGTCGTTTTTTTTTTTATTTTCATTTAATCTTATTCTTTGCATTATTATCTTTCGATTGATATATCACTTGTGCATGTCGGAAAGTTAGAAGTTGAATAAAACTTCATTTGAAAACAAATTAGGCAATTCAGCCACGCCCCCTTTTTAGAAAAAAAAGCTAAAAAATGCGTTATGATAAAAAAAATCTATTTTATAAATAAAAATAATAACTATAAAAAAAGAATGTGTAGTATTAAAAGCAGAATATTTCCGAGGGAATACAATAATGTAATTTTTTTTCCTTGGGATATGTGTGCATGTAAAATTTTTAAATTAAGGCATTTTATATTAATAATTTAATTATATCAGTTCTTATTCCTGATATATTTTTCATACAAATGTAATACTTTAATATTATAAGAAGAAAAATAGCTAAAACTTCTGTCGTGACAGAAAAAAAAATTTTTTTTAAGTTTGTCTTGAGTTTTCTTGTGCAATTAGTACTCTCTAAAAGTTGATCATTTATAAAAATGTGTGGGTTAAAAACATATGAAAATGCAATTATTTTAAAGAAAAACGTATAAGTAATATCTTAAAGTGGTATTTTAAATTTAATTAAGCTTATAATAATTATTTTTCAGAATTATAAACTTTAAAGTGGTTTTTCTCAGTTTGTGTTTTTCGAAACCTTAGTGCATTCAAAATGCTACTCCTTCGACAATTATTTACCAATCACTTCAGTTGTTTTCCTGCGTGTTAAAAATAAAGCATATAATAAAATTAGGGATCCGTTTTGCTATAAACTGAATATTTTTTTTAAAAAAATAAAATGTAAGACATGTTGGCTTTTTCGTTGATTTTTAGCCTGTATATCAACATTTTATTTTTTTTCTCGAAAACGTATGAAGTTATTCTAAAATCGATCCCTAAAGTTGTTAAGAACATCCATAAGAATATTATAAAAAAATTTCAGGTCAAAAAATGAATTTTTACAAAAGGAGTAGGATTTTAAAATTTTCCCAATTTTCTTCAAAAAATTTAAATTTTTAAAATTGTGTGAATATTATATGAAAATTTTCATCTGGTAACATTTTCTTGAATAGAAACATTGTATAAAATGTTAAAATATAATTTTTAAATACGTAAATAAAGAAGTTTGCTCAAAGGGTGCCAAGTCCCCTTAAATAAATAATCAAATTTTCTTATATTTTTTCGCTAAAAACTCAATATTAATCTACTCTCTTTTTTGAATATATACACTAATTCGTAGTATCGCACCTTCTTCTTTTTTCGTTTTAAATCATGAACATAATCCAATGGAATGCACGTGGAATTAAAAACAAAAGGTCAGATATTCTTTTCGCGCCAATTTTTCAAAAAGCAAGTATTTTAATAATTCAAGAAACCTGGTTACATCCAAATGATATTTTCACAATTCCCGATAAGAATATATTCAGAATTGATAGAGAAATCAAAAGAGGAGGAGGGTTAATGATAGTTTTAAATAAAGATATTAGCACAATAAAAAAAAATATTCTCAGAAATTAGTGAAGACTTAGAAATTTTAATAGTCAGAGTTCAGATAGATTTAGTTCCTATCACAATTTTTAATATATACATCCCAACGGATAGCTTTAAAGACATCAATTTATCAAAAATAGCATCATATTTTGATAATCACAGTTTGATATAGGGAGATTTCAACGCATCTCATGAGATATGGGGATCAAAAAATTCCAGTGCTTTTGGAAAAAAGATTTTTGACTGGATCATTGAAAATGACTTAATATTATTAAACGATAAAAGTCCAACTTATCTCCATTCATCAGGAATTTTTACATCTATAGATCTTCTTTAGCATCTATAGATTTAAATTATGATTTATCCTTGTCCACAAATACCGATAATTTTGGAAGTGACCACTTCCCTATAATTATTAATTACAAAAGAACAAACAGCTCAGCAACTAATAATTTTAAACAAAAAATAAATTGAAAAAAATTTATCAATATTATTCTACAAAAATTAAATTTAAATGAAAACATAAATATAGATATTATAAAAGAAATTAAAAAAGCTCAAATCTTATCTCAAGAAACCGAAAAAAAAAAAACAGATCAGTTCAAGAGCTCCATGGTGGACAGAAGCATGCGGGCATTTAAGAGCAAAAAAAAGAAAATTCCTTAATAAAGCAAGGAAAAACTTTAAAGAAAAAGACTGGATAAAATATAAAGAAGTAAACGCAAAACTTAAGCGAAAAATCAAAGCCTGTAAAGAAAACTTTTGTCACAAGACCTGCGAAAAAATATCTTCTCCTAAAGTTATTTTTAAAATAATCCGAATAATCAAAAATAGAACAAATCCTAACTATTCTTCATTTAATATTATTGAAAATAACGGAACCATATTAACAAACGAACAATCCCATGCAAACTGTTTTTTACAAAATTACGCAAAACAAAACAACGATAATATTCCAAATATTTCTATTCCGGACAATATCCAGGATATTAATAAACCTTTTTCTTTAAAAGAATTAGAAATAGCAATATCTCATCAAAAGAACAGCAGTCCAGGGTATGATAAAATTTCTCTCCATTCAATAAACCATCTCCCCATCAAAGCAATAAATCTCCTTCTGAAATCATTTAATGACAGTTGGTCTTCAAGTCAAATTCCAAAAGATTGGACTCTCGAAATTATCCTACCTTTCATAAAACCTCACAAAAATCCCAAGGAACTTTCGTCATACCGTCCTATTTCTCTTACTTCAGTAATTGCCAAATTATTAGAAAGAATGATTCTACATAGAATGCTAGATTTCAGTTTTCAAAACAAAATTTTTCATGTTAATCATCATGGCTTTTACCCTCACAGAAACAGCATTAATACATTACTTCAATTACAACATGACATTATACTGGCTAGAGAACGCAAAGAATATTTTATTTTGGTAGCGTTGGATATTAAAGCAACATATGACTCAGTTTGGTCAAATGGCTTTATTTCTAATTTAAACAAAGTTGGATACTCTGGTAGATTGCTACGATGGATACAAAACTCTTTACATCAGAGAACAATTCAAATCAAAGGGAGAACCATTTTTTCAAAAATCGTTACAAACAATTATGGTGTACCCCAGGGTTGTATCTTAAGTCCTTTTCTTTTTATGATTTATATGTCAGATATTTTTGAAATTCAACCCGACAGCCATTTTCTGGTTTATGCTGACGACATATTTTTATATAATAGTGGTACAAATTGGAATAAAACAGTAGGGGAAATGCAAGAATCTTTAAATAAAATTTCAGTCTGGTGTAAAAAATGGATTTTATCCACCTCTCCAGAAAAAAGAGGTCTAATCAACTTTTCCAGAAAAAGAAGCACAATACCTCCATTACTTAAATATGCGACAAACCTATTCCCGAAGTGAAGAGTCTGAAAATCCTGGGTAACATCTTCGACCCCAATATCACCTGGAAAAATCGTATTAATTACCTACGTCAAAAAGGATTCAAATATTTAAATGCAATTAAAGCCTTATCTTCTCCGAAAATAGGAACAAGATCTGATCATCTTTTAAATATTATTAATGCCACAATCCGTTCTATCTTTGACTATGGAAGTCAACATTTTTTCCTTTTCTAGCAATAGCAACAGACAGAAACTAGAACCGATTTACAATACTGCCTTACGTTTAGCCCTAGGTCTCCCAAGAAAAACCCCGTTAGATTTATTAAGAGCCGAGTCTATGAATGGAAGTATTAATACTCGCCATATTTTCCTTTGCCAAAAATTTATAACCAAGCAAATAGCATTAAAAGACTGGTCACCGAACGCAAGGTTATTTTGGAATATAAATAGTATTTTTTTATAAATATAGAGAAAAAGAGATCAGTATTTTTCAAAAGACGATCAACCTGCTCCAAGAATTATGCATCTCTAAAGTAGATATTCTTCAATGGATCCCTCCTCCTCCAATCTACGAAAATCGCAAAATAAACATCTATACTCATGAACTACCATTTCAAAACAAGGATCTTCCAGATGATATAGTACAAAATATGTTTAATGATTACTTTCAGCCAAAATTTAATAACAATATCATAATAGAAACCGATGGTTCAAAAAATACTAATCAAACATCAATAGGAATTTTGATCCCTAAGAAAAAAATTCAACAAAATTTCATACTGAAAGAAATGATTTCAATATTCACAGCTGAAGCTATAGCCATATGCACTGCGTTAAAAAATTGGGTTTCTGGAACAGAAAACTATATCATCCTGACGGACAGCTTATCTGTCCTAAAAAGCATCCGAAATATTAATAGAAAATCCAATACGATAATATTAAATTTAAGTTCAACTTTGCATCAGTGCCTCCAAATAGCTCAATCAATTACATTCATTTGGGTACCAGCTCACAGGGGAATAGGGATTAATGAAGTTGATAAATTAGCTAAAGCCTCTCCAGAGCTGTGGAATATTATTTCTTAGATAACTTATGAAGATCTACATACATATTTTAAAAAACAACACAAAATCAAAAGTGAAGAAATATGGAAAAAGAGCAAGAGACATAAAAATTATTTTTATGTTTCTCATCTTGAAAATGGAACAGACAGGCAGCAAAAAATAAAAATACAGAAGTTTTAATCAATAAGTTGCGAGCTAAAAATTACCATTAAATGATACATATTTCCTTTTTAAACAAACAGATTCTCCTTTGTGTGCAGATTGTAAAGTACCAGAAACTAGTGAACATTTTATATTAAACTGTATCAAATACAAATCACAGCGTGAAATTTTGAAAATTTTATCTCCAACCACGGAGAATGGTCTTATTAATCAATAACGAAATGTAAAACAATAGAGCATGTTCAAAAAGTTGAAAAAATTTTGACATCATCCAATAGATTCTAAAATTCCAGTTACTCTATACTCTACTTTCATCAATCTCAGTTAAAGCACAACGCGATAATTCAAATTACTGATGGACAGTGCAATCACGAAATGTGTGTTACAACTTGGATTAAAAACTAATCAAAATTTTACCGTAGCATAAAGCGTTAGCAAAGTGTCCACTATTTCAGTGATTTTACTGAACTGAACTGTTATTGTTTTCCGAACTGGGGCTAAGTAAATTATTTCAAATCCATATTAGAATATGCAAGTATTTATTCTTTCTTGAACTGTATTTTACTTGATAAAAGACCATAATTCATCTTATTGGAGTGGTATTCAATAGCTTTAAAAAATTTATAATTAAAAGTTTGAAATTCCTTTGTTTCTCAAATTTAAAAATTTTTACTTGAATATTTAAGAGTAAATTTCACTTATTACACTTCAATTTTGTGTATTTATAAATTTTTTGCACTTATTCTTTGCCATGATTTATTCTGTCTGATTTGATGTGTTATTTTTGAAGGTTTCATGTAAGTCTTATATTGTCTACTGTTTCCTGCACTCCTCACTTAACTGTAACTGAGTGCGACATACTTTCCCGCCTTTCTACCCCAACAGATCTCAGTTGAAGCACAACGCGATAATTCAAATTACTGATAGACTGCAATCACGAACTGTATGTTATAACTTGGATTAGAAACTGATCAAAATTTTATCGGAGCATAAGGTGTTAGCCAAGTCTCCACTTTTTCAGTGTTTTCACTGAACTAAACTGAACTGAACCCCAACGGAAATTTTCGAACACCGTACCGGGCCGATTCTGTAAACTGGAAATGCAACGGACAGACGCAAGGTCTTGTCCGCATCAATCCGCAGCACCTTTAAAGGTGTAATTTTCATTTAACCGCATTATTACCTCTCTTTTAGTGTAAACTTTAACTGTAAATATTTATTTTCTTGTAATATAAACATAAGTACTTTCTTCATCTCTGGCTGTTATTCAAACTCAACCAACGGCATCATTTGGAGGCACCGACGAGATTCGTCAACGAATCAGAGAAACAAGAGGTAAGTACTATTTTATATTTACATTCAACGTTTGACTTTGGTTTCTCTTACTGATTCATTCCGACCATCCTTCATTTTATCAATTATAATGGACGCCGAAACTGCTACAGTGCTTCGCGGCAGAGCGAAGGCTGCACTTACGAGAATTAAAAATTTCATTGATAAAAATGATCAAACTTTTGACAAAAATAATATACACAACAAGTTAGAGAAACTTGAATTAACTTATACGGAATTTGATAAAGCAGATGCTGCTTTACCTATCGAATCCTCTGAAATGGAAGAATTCGAAACAAAATATTACGAAACCAAAGTCAAGCTACAGAATATCTTAGAAAATTTATCTGTGAGAACATATGTATATAATAATAATTCTGATTTCATTGAAAATGTCTCAAATATGAAATCTAGCAATTTTAAGTTACCAAAAATTAATATTGAGCGTTTTTCTGGTGATTATAAAGTTGGCCTTCATTTAAAGATTTATATGTATCATTAGTGCATGATAATATGTGTTTATCAATATAAAAAATTTTCAATATCTTAGAGGTTTACTGCTGTCAGAACCAGCAAATATAATTAAGCATATTCCTATTACTGAAACTGCTTATAACGAGGCATGGAAAAAATTATTAGCTCGTTATGATAAAAAGAAGCAAATCATTTTTTCACTTATTAAAACATTCATAAAACAACCTTCTTTTAACGATACTAATTCTAGCGACTTACGCAACATAGCAGATACTTCCGACGAAGTAAATAGAGGTCTTAAATCTATTGATACTAAAGCAGAGTCTAGAGATGTATGGTTGATTTACATTTTGTTACAAAAGGTTGATCCTAAAGCGCGCCAAGAATGGGCGCAATTCTCAAATAATATTGATTTTTCCACATTTGAAGCATTTATAGAATTCTTAAATAACAGATGTACATACTTAGAACTATATAATGAAAATGCTACTTATGAAAAACAACCTTATATTAATAAATCGAAATTTAACAATAGTTTAAAATGTTCTTGTTGTAAAATGAATCATCTTGTTTTCAAATGTTCTAAATTTAAAGAAATGTCTGTTAAAGAGCGTAAACAACTTGTTAAGAAACAAAAATTATGTATGAACTGTTTATCTGATAAGCACACTGAGTCACATTGTAATTCAACTTTTACTTGCCACTTTTGTAAGAAAATCATCATTCGCTATTACATGATAATAATTTTAAAAATTACGCAATGTCAGCAAATAAACTGGACAGGAAACCGGACAGGAAATGATATTAATCAAAACAAAGAAGATGCAGCTTCCGTAAACTCTATACAAACATATTTTTCTTTAATACCAACTTTAACCTTCTAAGTGGATACCTTCCTCTGTGAAAAGTTATTCCGAAAGCGTTTAAATCTTATTTTGAAGTTCGCTTTAAAAATGCAATAGACTTCTTTCCTTTCCCCCTTTCAGAACTTGGGAGGTCGAACGGGGACAATTTTTTGACCTAGTTCGGTTACTTTGTCAAGTAAGAACCAAGAGATCAATCGTTTACAGCTAGCTGTTAAGTTGCCTTGGGCAATCTTCTTTGAAAGCTGTAGAGTTATTCGGTGTTTCTGTCTCCTATATGTTCAGTCACAGTAAAATTAAAACAAAATGAAAAGTAAAAAAAAAAAAGGAAAAAAATGAAATAAATAGTATGTTAGAAGTTGAAAATAAATATATTTTCTTCAAACAAAATTTATTTTTCTGTCATTTTTTTTAAATTAAATATATATATATATATATATATATATATATATTGGTATTGCGATTTGAACCAGAAAAAAGCATCCTGTATACATTTTTGAATATGAGAGTAAGAAAACGCGCTCACTTTCCTGTTTTTTTAAAAAAGTAATGAGGTGAAAAAAGAGCAAAGGCCCTATCTCATTTTTTAAACAATAACACAATAACTGGTACATACGGTGATATACATACGATGATTATATTTATGAAATAAAACCGATCTTTCTCTATTCAGTTATATTTTAATTTAAAATAGCATAAAAAAGGATTTCAATACTTTTAATTTATTTTAATTAAAATCATATAAAAGATATTTTTATGTTAACTGAATGTTAACTGAAATTTAAATTTTCCTTCCTAGTGTTCTCTTTTTCGAACTTCTTGTATTAAATAAAAATTCCTTTTCTACATCGGCATTTGTGATAGACATAACACACATTCAGTCAATAATTTTTAATTTTAATGGGGATATACTTCTTCAAATGCGCATGACAGTACTTCTAACCATTTTCTACTCAAGTTAAATTTCTTATCTTTCTGTTTCTTTTATTACAAGGAAAAATGTCACACATCGATAACTACATTTTCACACAATTCAGTCATTACAAATTCTATTGTGAGAAAAGTTCTCATTAATTAATTTTGTCTTTCAAAACAGTACTCTTAAAACAATTTTGTTCAGTGAAGTTAACCGACAGTTCCACAATGTATTCACACCAAATTTTAAAAACAAATTTAACACTTGGAAATGTATCCTGTATTAAATTTTTCAGTATACACAAATATTTCCTGCTGTAGGGAAGATATAGTATGAGAGAGAGATATGTGGTGTGTGGTTGTGAAAGAATGTTTTCGTACGTGTGGACTATTTTTGAAAATTTAAATATCACTGAAGCTGATCAAATAACTGTAAATGAGCCTTATTTTAATGTGTGCTGGTATCAAAGTAAAACACTTTACAATATTAAACAGCCTATGGGTTTATACTCAATATCAAACTATTCGCAAAATGGCTTACAACTTCTATTCAAATTGTAAAGAAACTGAAATATAAATATATCTTACTGCAGTCAAAATATTCATAATATGTATAAGTATCCTATTCTCCACTTATTTCAGTACATTTTAAAAACTGTAGCTGAATGCAATTTTTTATATTTATAAACGAGGCATAAAAGCTCACACAGTCGTAAAAATGTCTTTATCGTTTTTAAATATACTACTATAAAACGTATATGGATTGTAAGATCAGTTGTAAAATCCTAAAAGCTTTTAGAGGAGCTAAAAACATGTAATTTTGGATTGATCAAATTTTTAATATAATACACAAATATACATGTTATTAAGCAAATACATTAGAAAATCAAACTTCCTTCTGAAATAAACGTAATTGAAAGAAAATGTTTAATTCCAAATGAGTGGAAATACATGTTTATCTGAGGGGTATTTTCGAAGTGAGGTAATCCTCAAACTTAAGACATAAACTCAGTGGCACAACAATCCATGAGGGCCAGGAACTACTGTGCCCATCATAATACACGTGACCATTGGACGCTGAGGTGCATGAACAGATGTCCCGATTTGGTGGTCTGTCTGAAGAGAGACCTTCAGTGTTTAAGACCCGAAGCAAGCTTGGTACTCATTTATCGACCCAATGTAGCGGGGATGAAACGCAGAGTCGACCTTGCGCAGCCCGTTAATAGAACCCCAGACCTATGGCGTGGAAGCACTATACACTACCACTTCATCCAATTCGGTGAAAAATAGAATTTAATGTTAGAATCTTATATAAATCCCTAATGAATGAGGGAGTCCAAACTTTTTTCTTTCATGTAAACTGTTTAGACGGAAATGGTTAATTATGAACATTTCACAAGTTGCATAAAATAAAATTAACCGTTATAGTTTACATAAATTTTTAGAGGTGCAAAAGGTGTATTTCGGCTGCACCAATTAATTTTAAAAGGAATAGGGTTACGAAAAAGTAGTACAAATCTATCTAAAGTAGGGTTGGTTACCTTACATATTGTCAAACACAACAATGCATTGGAAGCCAATTTCACAATTCGTTGTTATAAAAATGTATGGAAAATTACAAGATTTATTTTGCATTTGTAATTTATATATATATAATTTTTCATGGGAACTTTAAAAGCTAGAGCGGCATCCATCAAAACCGCGGTTCTGTCTCTTTTTTTCCAGATCGCCTTTGACTAAGCCGGCTCTGCCATAGTAAGTGAAAATGCCGGATTTTGTTTGTCAAGGTCATTTTATAGCAGACTGCATTTTTCATGTACTTTAGATGGTCGTTTTATATTTTCTACATCAATATCTTAATGTCTGAATTTAAAATTACATAAAATTCTTGACATTCGCATCAATGACCATGATAATTTTTATTAGTATATCAATGTGTCATCAAACGATTGCATGACTAATATTAACATATTATTTTAACCATTTAATTAATATTAAGTATAACACATAACGCACACAAATTTTCTGAACTTTAAAATAAATATTTCGAAAACTACTTCAGATATACTCAAAATTTTTCATTCCTATGCTTTAGCTTCTCAGTTCTGCTTCTATGTAAGAATTTATTGTAATTGTATATTCATCAATTTTTTTAGTATATTTTTTGCTTTTAGCATGCAGTTTTCAACTGAATTGTATGAAATCTTCGAAATATATTAAAAATACCAAAGAAGCTATATAATAAAAATTTGAAGTTTTTGTTATACTCAAACAATTGCTAAAACTTATGGTAAATAATTTTAACTGCGCGATGCATTTTTTTCGAAATTTCAAATGGAATTTCTAACATAAAATTTCTAGCTTTATACGGTCGAGATTTCAAAAAATCCAGATTTTAATTACTTATTCAGTTAGCCTTTAAAAAAGATAAATGTTGAGAGGTATTTTGTATAAATAGATATTTTTGAACAATAATTCGAATGTTTTGAATAGCTCGAATTAAAAATTGATTTTTATGTTTATTTATATGCATAAATGTCTCCTGTAAATGTTTCCGTATATTTTTGATTACCATTTATTCAAACATCTGCTATAAAAAAATGTGAGAAAATCTTCATTCATGTTGTTTTGATGTAAATTGAAGTTCAAGCACTCTAAAATTCAAATATAATTCGGTGTATTTTAACAATATGTGTAACTAGGCACTGTACTTAAACTTCCCTGAACACTTGGGCTTTGAAATTAAAAAAAAAACTAATAAATCTTAATTAGTTTTTTTCGTTATTGTTTTTATCAAAGTGTAAGAAAAATGTTTCAAATGATTTGATGAATTTTAAATTTATTCATTTTTTAGTGGTTGGAAAGATTTTTCAAATTTTAAAGTGTTTGCGTTTTATTAATTTTTTTTGGCATCTTATAATGAAATAATCATGTTTCAAAATCAGAAAGCATTGATTAAGATAAGAAAAATGAAACGAAAGAATATACTTAAAAAAAGATAATTTGTGTAACTATATAAATTAGCAGATTGCACTGACACGCCCCAACTTGTTACAGTTTCAAATTACGCTAAACCAAAAGAGAATTGTAACATATTTTAATGATGCGTTGGGACTTTCAAAACTTTAAAAATACGAAGTAACAAGTAAACGCTTCCTTGGGGTCTAAAGAAATTTCCAATTTTTACGATTGCCCCAGGGTCAAAACACGGGGTTTCCTGGGTGAGCCATAAACTTCCCTCAGTGTCCCGCTGTGTTGCTTCCACCGTCCCCAATTATCTTTTTAAGATGTTAAACCTTTAAAAGGGGGAAAGGATTTAGAAAAGTGCGGCTTAATCCGCTTTTGAAAACGTTACTTGAAGGCAGAAAATCCAGGCAGTGCATTTTCGAAGCATCTTTACACTGACGGAATTTTCCAGCTATCCGTTTAGAGGGTTAAGCGTTAACATTAAAAATATTTTGGGGGAGAACTGTCAAGTTCGAGTTAGGATGGACAGCGGAAGTGAATCAACATTCATTTCTGAAAAATGTTTAAAACTGCTAGGCCTGAAAGAAAAACGCTAGATTTCAAATTAAAGGATTTCAAGATTCCAAAATCGCGATGACTAAAGCAAAAAAGTGTCGAAATAGATTTAGCATTGTTCTCAGCGACCCCGTCAAACTACCTGTTAAAGCATATGTTTTAGAAAAACTAACTGCCCTTTACCAACGGAAAAATAAATGAAGCACATTTCTCTCATTTAAAAATGCCTGCTTAGCGGATCTGAAATTTTTATCCCAAACAATATCGATATGATTCTCAGATCTGACTACATTTTTTTTCCTATTTTGCTTCCCGGCAAATTACTTGATCTCAAAGTAATTTAATCGCCTCTCAAACTCCATTTTGGGTTTCCTAATTTCCCAGCAAATTAACTGAGATTCTTTAAACTCAAATTCAATGCTAAATCTTCACATTAATGGTACAAATATGGACAATCATTTTAAAGCAATTTTCGGGAATTAGAAGAAATTTCCAACGTAAAGGATAAAACATTAACTTCTGAAGAGCAATTTGTGGATATACATTTTCAAAATACTTATGCATGTAATTCGATGGACGATTTGTCCCATTTTTATAAAATCAAATTCAGAATTGGAGAATTAAAAACCGCGCAGCAATTTCTCGCTTATTAGCAATGGAGCGGAAATTTAAAAATAACCCAGATTTTGAAAAATACAAAGAATTCATGAACGAACATGAACTAGGTCACATGAGCTTAGTAAATTCCAGATCCCATACTTCCAAAAACTAGAACTTTTACCGCATCACGCCGTTATCAAGCCTTCATCCACTACAACAAAGTTAAGAGTAGCTTTTGAATGCATGTGTTGCAAAAGTACAAATGGTGCGTCATTAAATTCTCTGCTAGAGTAGGTCCCAAATTACAAAGGGATATTTTTGAAATATTACTTAATTTTAGAATTCCTAGAATTGTATTTACAGCGGACATTGAAAAAATGTACCGTCAAATTTTAGTAGCTGATGAAGATCAGAAATAACAACAAATTCTTTTGGAGAAATAAATCTAATAAAACATTCGCAGATACAAGCTAAAAACTGTCACCTACGGTTTAGCCTCCAGCTTCCTTTTGGCCACTAGGTGTATTAAGCAAATCGTTCTCGATAATAAAGATAATCCCAACCTCTCCCGAACTTTACAGGAAGATATTTATATGGATGATCTACTATAAGGGTCAGATACGTCAAATAACGCAATCTCCATTTGCAAGGACATTGCTCATGTTTTGAGTACTCGCGGATTTCATTTAAGAAAATGGAATTCTAATTCCTCCGAATTTCTCGCTCAATTTTCAGAACATAGTTCTCATGATACACGAGTTGAATTTTCCAAAGATTCTAATGAAAGTTCCAAAGTATTAGGCTTATTTTGGAATTCATCCAATGATCCTTTTGGTTTCCAACCATCGCTTGAACTTACACCACCACTCACGAAGAGACGTATTTTATCTGAATCTTCCAAAATTTTCGATCCTTTAGGACTTCTTTCACCTTGTACAGTATTCATGAAGATTTTTTATCAAAAACTTTGGCTTACAAAAACAGATTGGGATTCTCCCATTCCACAACAATTAACAGAGGATTGGCTTAAGTTTCAAAAGGCATTTAATGAAATTAACTATTTTACTGTTCCTAGATGGGTCATCCTTACAGCAGACAACGCAGTAGAATTGCATGGTTTTGCAGATGCTTGTTCATTGGCTTATGCTGCTGTAATCTACTGTAGGCAGAAACACAACGGCAAAATAAAGGTTCAACTACTTGTATCAAAAACTAAAGTAGTCCCTGTCAAAGAAGTTTGTATTCCTCGATTGGAGTTGTGCGGTGCACATTTACTATCCAAGCTATTTAAATCGGTGTTACGGACATTAAAACATTATACCTTTGATGTCTTCGCTTGGACGGATTCAAAAATAGTTCTTTCCTAGCGGTCTAGTCACCCTTGTAACTGAGTGCGCCAGACTTTCCCACTCCTCACTTAACTGTAACTGAGTGCGGGAGATTTTCCCGCTTTCCTACCCCAACGGAAACTTTTTGGAACCGGTACGGGGACATTCTCGTAAACTGAAACGCAACGGACGGACGCAAGGTCTTGTTCGCATCAATCCGCAGCACCTTCAAGGGTGTAATTTTCATTTAACCGCATTATTACCTTTTAGTGTAAACTTTAACTGTAAATATTTATTTTCTTGTAATATAAATTTAAGTACTATCTCCATCTCTGGCTATTATTCGAACTCAACCAACGGCGTCATTTGGAGGCACCGACGACATTCGTCAACGATTCAGAGAGAACAAGGAGATGAAGTACTATTTTATATTTTCATTCAACGTTTGGACTTTGGTTTCTCTTACTGATTCATTCCATCCATATTTCGTTTTATCAATTAATGGATGCCGAAACGGCTACGGTGCTTCGCGGCAGAGCAGAGGCTGCACTTACAAGAATTATAAATTTCATTGATGAAAATGATCCAAACTTTTGACAAAAATGATATACGCAACAAGTTAGAGCAAACTTGAATTAACTTATACGGAATTTGACATAAAGCGGATGCTGCTTTACCTATCGAATCCTCTGAAATGGAAGAATTCGGAAACAAAATATTACGAAACCAAAGCCAAGCTACAGAATATCTTTTAGAAAAATTTATCTGTGAAGAACATATGTATATAATGATAATTCTGAAATGTCTTTGAAAAATGTCTCAAATATAGAAATCCTAGCAATTTTAAGTTACTTAAAGAAGAATTAATATTGAGCGTTT
>BMAU01005185.1:0-59635 GCA_019973935.1 Trichonephila clavipes
GTTCTATTCCAGTCTGGTTTACTCGTTATCCTCGAACCGCCTTGTCAGATAGGTGGCGCTCTCTTGGCATTACGTCATTAATGAATATAGGAGGGATACGATATGTGCACATCCATTCCTACATATATATATATATATATATATGTATATATACATATATATATATACTAGCTGACCCACCCACGCGTTGATTTAATATTATTCTAAGCTATTAAATGCAGTCAAATTAATCTTTCGCGTTAAATTTCGGAGAGTTAAAAATTGTGCATAAAACAAAATATTTTTAATTTTGCATTTTAATCATTTCCTATTTGTGTATAGTATAATATATGAATTATACTAACAAAGTTGTTAAGTGACAGCATATGAAGGTTTAAATTCATAGTTGAAGTAAATAACGTTAATTTTTAACAAATTTTTAATATTATTTTTATCATTTTAATTTATAACAGTAAATAATTTTAATTTAATTAATTACTAAGCCATGCTCAATATTTTTCATTAACCTGTCTTTTGCCAACACAAATAGATTTGAAGGTTTCCTTACAAGTGAGCATACGACACATAGTTGCTCATGCGAAAAACATGGATTTTCTAAGTCCAAGCTGCAAATGGAAATTGTTTGGCCTTGAGGTTTATTTATGTTCATCGCGAAAGCCATACAAATCTGGAATCGAAACATTTTGAATGTGTAATGTCGGCATTAACAGCACTTCTATCCCTCTATACATGTCAGGATTTGACATATGTAGGGTTATTTGACTGCCCGAGACATTTGTGTAAATGGAGACATGCAAACTGTTTGGGAGAATGGCTTTTTGTAGTCATTACTATTTTATTTACTTCCTGACTTACGAATGCCTGTTTGTCCAAACACACTATAGACGAGATATAGTTCTTTTGTATTGCCCCCTTGATGGAGTCAATCTGAATAGAAAGTTCTGGCACCAAGGAATGTCGCAGAAGCATCCCTCGGCCGATAAGTATGCCGGTGTGAATAATAGCCCCAGATGTTGGACAAGCCTTTGTCGTGGGAGAGTTTAGAAAGAGCCGCTCCATTCTCCGGTCCACATCAGTGGTGTGAAAATGAAGTCAGGGGAGCTGCGCGCAAAATTTGTGGCCCGCCAATAAGAGGTGGCAAGAAGCGTGCAGGTGACCCGCCCCTGAAGTTTAAAAAGGTTGATTCAGAAGGAGAAGAAAAAGAAAGAAGACTCGCTGTTTCCGTTTCCTGATATTGCCGGAGTACAAAGTTCGAGTGCCCTCAGTACAAATAAACGGTGGTATTCAATTCTGTATTGCGATGCCCGACGACTGAAAGCGGAGAATAGAAGCGGCACAACATCTTGGTGGCCATGACGATACTTTGGCACGGGACTTTAGTTTTCTTCTTTCCATCGAGCAATGAAATGATTTAGACTTTGATTGTGATATTATTACTTAAATTTAGATAGCATTTACTTAGGCGAGAAATAAATCGATTTTCAATGATTATTTAAGTGACTGTAAACACTACGCTATCACGACGTCACAGATGGTATTGGAGACTCAAACGGTATCTGTGGAACTTGTGGCAACAGGACGATTTTACCTTTAAACTTTCTACTCAAAATGATTGCTTCAAGAACATTTCCGGTGATTCTTTTAAGAACCAAACGTATGCTGTTGCATAATTTAGTTGGATTTAAGTTAACGCAGCAGAGTAACCGGTGAACCAATCTTAAATTGGAGATTGCGTGTGACATTCCTGGTATATTCAGAGATTTAAAAAATTCAGTCGGAAAATTCACGGGTTCAAATTCATCAACAACAGTGTCGAATGATTTAAAACCATTAGATCACCTGGCAACAACTGATGTATCCGGAATTTTATTTCTTCAACTTTGCTGCCAAAACAATCCGATTACTGAGCCAATCATTATACGGAAAATTATTCAGTATATCCGGGAAGACATTCTCAATCAGTTCATTTTTATCTGAACAACAATACAGAAATTGTTTGGCAATTCGATAGATTATGTTTTGGAATGCAGTTCCACTTCACCGTTTCCAATATCCAGGAGTTGGTTGGAAAATATTTCGCCCCGATGGATCATCTTGCAATTGTACGCCCATGTTTATGACTAATCGCAGTGTTTCGACGTTTTGCCATAAAAACGATTGCTTTAAATATGCATTAATCTCGTCGGCAAAAGTACAGAAAGGAATGTCTGCGGGAAATCACCAGACAGTAGTAGGACAGTACCGCTAAATATATTCTCGTTGCTGTTTAAATCTTGAAAAGTTCTATATAATGTTTCGAATGAAATTTATGGGCAATGTTACACTCATCCCAGATTATTATTGAATTATTTGCATTACCGTAGCCATTACGTTTCTTTTTAATGTTACACATTGTGTCTGATTTCTTATGAATGTCTAATGGCAGCTTGAATGATGAATTTGCATTTCTTCCACCATCTAATAAAGTGGCAGCAATGCTTGATGATGCAATTTTCTGCTGCGATCGTATTTTAAAAGTATAAACAATATTAAAAATGTTTTACCGGTTACATCTGGTGCATGCAAGAACAAAAAAGCCTCCTTGTTCAGCATTAACAACCAGCATAATCCGATTATAAATTATTCTTTTGTTCAATTGACAACAATGGCTCATTATTCGGCTTATACTGTTTTTATTGTTGCAAATCACTTTTAACTAAGTCGATGGCCGGGCGATCTCAGGTGATGGCATACCATAATGATTATAAGGGGCATATTTTAAAATAAAACTCTTAAATCCATAATCAACACAAATGCTTTGTTTTACATCTCCGGGGAGTAATCTATATTTGGAAATAGGTTTGCTTAACTCGATGCAAATGTCCTCAATTATATAGTTTTTATATTTTTCCACAAAGTCGATGATTGTGTTGGATAACTATTGTGACGGATCTTTACGGAATATTCTTACTAGTTCTCTTGGGGAATCTTTGGGCTAGCATTCACGTTTAATTACAGCCATCCCTCTCATGAAGAAACCCTGTTATGTAAATTAGTTAGACTATATAAAGTCAGATTTTTGTAATTGTAAGATGGAAGAAGTTGAGAAACTTACGGGCGTTACAAAGGTGAGATATAAATGATTTTCACAGCTTGAGTTAAGAACGGAGTTTGTCACTGTGTTATATTAGTGGATTGGGAATTTATAGTCAAAGATAGATTAGGTTATATTAAATTGATTACTTGCGTTTGTTCACTTAGGGTTATTGTTTTCCCTATATCACTCCTAGGACATTCTCTTGTGGTTTAACTTACTGCTGATTAGTGGTCTTGAATAATAATAATTATGGGAGTTTCTCTCTGGTCCTACTTTGATACCTTTCACACTCTTAGGTAGGCATAACGGTGAGGGAGATACTTCAGGGGGAAGTCGCTCACAATGGCACCCAACGGGCTTGTCCCAAGGGCGTCTTACTTTCTCGAACCCCGAGATAGGAGTTGGATCCAGTTTTAGGGTCTTGCCTGAAACTTTTTTTTTCTGATCGGAAAATGTGGATTGGTTTTTAGATTGCATTGAAAACAATCTGATGTTTTTTTAAATACCCGCAAGTTTAGCCTGTGCATATTTGAAAGGTCATCTCAGGGGACGCGCTAAGGTTTGGTATGAAGTATTAGGTTATGCTCTCGTGCAGGGTGAGGAAACTGATTTTGAACGGTTCAAACAGGCGTTGAAGGAGAGCTTTCCGATTGTGCGAAATAAGGCTGAGTTAGAGACCGTTTGGAGTGGTGCCGCACACGAGGAAACTGGACTGCAGCGGAAGGGAACCAGGTCGTCTTTAGCGACGAATCTAGATTCAATTTCAGCAGTGATGACAATCGTGTTCGTGTGTGGAGACCACTTGGCGAACGCCTCAATCCTGCCTTTTCTTTACAGCGACACACCGCTCCCACAGCTAGTGTGATGGTATGGGGTACCATTGCCTACCATACACTGTCACCCCTAGTATTGATTCGTTGCACCATGACAGCCCAGTGGTATATCCATGACATCCTGCAAACACATGTGTTGTCTCTCATTCAATGGCTCCCAGGAGCCATTTTTCAACAAAACAATGCTCGGCCTTGAACGGCAAGGGTGTCACTAGACTGTCTCCGCACTGCTACAACTTTCTTTGGCCTGCCCGATCCCAAAATCTGTCACCAAATTCCCACGAGGGCATCCCACGAGTTTGAACGAACTAGAGGCAAGGTTACAGCAAATATGGAACGAAATGTCTCAAGACATCATACTGAACTGTTGTTGTTGTTGTGTTGTGGCTAATGCCGCCTGTCTGACGATGCCAGAACGAGGCCCACAAAATTCATCGTGGCACGGGGCTAGAAGTACACCTGTCGTTGACCTTGGCCTTGAGCACCATACAGGTGACAGTACGAATTAGCTCGGAGAAATTCCCCGAAGGGGTGATAGATGGCGACTCCACCTATCTCCACCTCCACAATTTAGGCATGGAACTGAAGGGCAAACTATCATTCTCCAGTCCCCTGCACTCGTGATTCAGCCCATAAGACTTTCGAACCCACTGATTTAATGAACACGTACTCCTTGTGTACTCGGGGGCTATTTGGTGGTATTGGGCATCGAATCCATGCCTTCCGGTCAGAAGTCCGATGCTCTAACCACTAGGCTACCCACGTCCCTTCTTACAGAACTTGTATGCCTCAATGCCCGATCGTATCGCATCGTGCATTTGCGCTAGAGGAGGTTCAACAGGGTATTAAATTCTCCGTTCTTTTGCCCTTTACTCTGAAATAAATGATCCTTTTTCTTTGATTTTCTAATCATTTACTTACATCAAAGTAGTACGTTTGTAACAATTTTAGTACAATTTTACGTATGTAAAATTTCGTTTTATTTTCACGACTCCTTTTTGGTGCGCTAATTTTTTTGTCCATAAGTGTATAATATATAGTAGTAAAACTCGGCACTCTTTTAAAAAAAATGATAATTTTTTTAAAAAAAAAAAGCTCTTGAGAAGTGCTGCAATAAGACTGAAAGTTTCGAAATATAAAAATAGTAAATACATTTTTAAATAAAATCTCTCTTGTTTACCCTAATCGTACAAAACATTGCTTGTATTTATTGTTGTATAATATAACTTGTTCTTGTTCTGTTTGATGTAAAACTCCCTTTATAATTATTCCTTCTTTTAAATCAACAAACATATAGTTCTTAAATCCACAATTAAAATATACTGCAAACAACCAGCACTAAGAAGACTAGAAAAAACTAAGGACGAAAATGTAATTAGCTGTTGGAAAAATTAATTTTAAAATATTTAGATCTCTACTTTTATGCGGAATAAGAGCTATTATTTAGAATGATATTTAGAGTTCTGTATTACAATTTACATATTATGTGTTAAGTAGTTTTTAAAATTAAATTTTATCGAAAACTTTTGTGCCTTTTCAATTCTTGAATAAAACAAAGAAACTAGTATGCGTTGTGTGTGTGTTCATCACTCAATTTTCCCCTACATTTTATTTATATACAGGGTATCTCAGGAGCAATGAGACACCTTTTAAGAGGATAATCACAAGGATTCGCAGATTTTCATAGCAACCCATAGTCAGAGATGTCTTCGGTCGGAGCTAGGTGGGGCTGTTCTCAAGAGCATTAAGAATACAAACCCTCATCATCGCAGTCATTTGAGCTGTCATCACCCATAGAGAAGTATGGAAAGTTTTACTAATACCGAGCTGGCAGATATGCACCTGATGTATGGATTAGCAGAAGGAACTGTACGAGCAGCAGAAAAATTGTATCATGATAGGAACCCACCCCCACAAAGAGATGCACCAAACCACCGAATGTTTTTTAATTTGCATCAAAATTTGTTTAAATATAGATCACTACGAGGTAATAGGCATAGAGAGAGCGGGCGACGGTATCGAACACATTCTTTTCTATGCATGGAATAAAATGTGTTGGATGACGCTTGAAGGAATCCAAGTACCATGCTGAAAGTTCGAGTCACTCGTGGCTCATCCTCACTAGTGTTAAATACTGTGTAATTTGATATGTGTATTAGATTGCGTGAGGACCAACAGATGGCGCTGTGAAAATTGTTAAACTGGTTTATGCAATGTACTTGTATAATCATTCTCGTCTTGTTTCCCGTGATTAAATGTTGTGTTTCTATATGTCTCTTGAATGAAGTCTCTATTCACACTAAGTTAATATTTTTAACTATGCCTATTACCTCATAATGATCCATATTTACACAAATTGTGTTGCAAATTAGCAAACAACCGGTGGTTCGGTGCATTTCTCCGCGGGTTTCTTTCGTGATGCAATCTTTGTGCTGCTCGTGCATTTTCTTCTGCCAATCAGTAAATCAGGTGCATATCTGCCAGCTCGGTATTCGTAAAATATTCCATACTGCTCTGCGGCGGATGACAGCTCATATGACTACTGCAATTCAGATTTGTTTCCTCCAATACTCTTGTGAGGGAATGAATGAATTTTTATGTCGCACTTTTTGGTAACTCGAGGGCTTTTGGTGGATGACCTCGAAATTTTGAACCATGGTCAAGTGACGATAACGGCAGCTGAACTCCTAATTTCTACACCACACCAATGGAAGGAAGCTTGAGCTCCGACATATTTAACGTGGATCAGTGCCTCTACTCGGCGGGTCTTCAACGGGACAAGGCTCAAACTCATGACACCATGAGTCCGTTAGCTAGCCATGAGTCCGTTACCTTGACCGCTACGCTACCTTGGTCACCATGCTCTTTTGAGCAACGCCACCAAGTGCCGAACGAAGATGTTTCCGACCATGGGGTGCTGTGCAAATCTGAATTCTTGTGATGTTGCTGACTTCTCTTAAAGTTTGTCCTAATGATCCTGGGACATCCTGTAAACTATACAATATATTTACTTTACAAATCTAATACAATCGAACCTCTACATAACGGACCTCTATATTACGAATTTTTCTATATAGCGAACTTTTTCCTGGAACCTTGAACATTTCACGATTTTCTTCGCCAAACAACCTCTCTATAGCGAAGTGCATTTTCTATATAACGAGGTTTTCTTTTGTGATTCAATTTCTGTTCTCCCTTTTTTTAAAGTATTTCTGCAAAAATTTCAAGTTATTCTCTCTTTAACACATTTTATGGTGGTCATAAATCTTTAACTGGTTTTATTAGATTCTAACTCGCCAAGAACAATAGAGTTCTGGACGTTTCATCTAAGAAGTGCAATCTTTAACACCCATTGTCTAGTACACTAGAAACATCTTCGATATCCTCTTTCACCCTCAGTGGAATTGTCTCGTGTCCCCGTGCTTTAATTATAAAATAATGTATGTTTAATATTAATTGTATGCTTTAAATTAGAAAATGGGCTTAAAACTCCTCAATTTTAGTATAGAATTATTTTCTTGTATTGAAAATACAGTGCATTCTTCGACATTCTTTTTCTTATTTTCCTTACAGTTTTTCTTTCTTTCTTTCTTTTTTGATGCGCAAGGTATATAAAATAAACATATATTAATTTTAAAAATGTGAAAATATTTACTTTTTTAAATGAAAAGTGTTTATGAATTTAAAATTTTTTTATGTGGTTTATAAAGTATATTAAAAGATGATGCTCTATACAACGAATTTTCCATATAACGAACTTTTTTCTGGGATTTTGCGACTTCGTTATATAGAGGTCTGACTTTACTTCATTTTTTTCTGAATATAAAAAAAGAAGTTCATTATATAAAATAGAACACACTATCCTTCGTATAAAACACAACACTCTAAAGATTCGGCCGTCACCAATTACAGGTATATTTTTCTTTAAATTGGAATTGTAGCTTTATATATCCTTTTCTCATGTCAGATAAAAATTTTAAAAGTGCATGATTTCAATTTATTTTTACATTGTCACAAATACGCTGCTTTAAACAGTAGTAACAAAGACATCCTAAGACGTTTGTTATATTATTGGTAATCATATGAAACCGTTTACTGATGCAAAAATTGTGAAGGAGTGTTTCCTAAATTCTTTTAGTTTAGTTTTAGTGAGAAAAATAAAAAAAAACATAAAAAATAATAATTCAAATAGAAAAAAAAGAAGTAATAATATTTTGATCAATTTTCCATATTTTAAATTTCCAAATGTTATCTTGGTCTTAAGAATTTCTCCCCATTTAATCTCATGTTACGGCCCACGTGAAATAGCTAACATACGAGTATATATGCGGTCCAGTAGAAAATGATATACAGAAATATCACTTTTAGTAATTGATAAAATGTTCTTTTATGGTTGTTCTATTTAGAATTAAGGATTTTAAATATTTTTATTATTAGACAGAAAAACATTATAAATACGTTCAGTAAATTTTCAGCCAAAGAAAAAAATCGATATCTTTAAATTTTGACTAATTCTGAATATAATACTTTACATATAAATATGTTTCTCATACTTGCAGAAAAATTGACCCCTGACAAATCTTCGGGCTTTTTATCCCAGCAGAGGACACTGCTTACGTATCAGTTTCTCTGAAAAATATTGAATGCTATTTGATACATCGCTTAAAAGAAATTTCAAACAGTTACATAGATAGCACTTAAACAGAAAATTAGGATCTTACTTTTGATCAAGATTAAGCAATGTTTCTAAAATTATGAACTATATTAAAAAATACCCAACAACTACCACAAGTTAATTTTAAATTAATCTCATTTCATTAATTTTTTTATATAATTAATATTAATAAGCAATGCTGATAAATAATTTAATGTAATATCCTCCAGAAAGCCCAACATAATCCTTTTCACACACAAATCCTTAACTAAACTGAATATATTGTTAAATGCTTACAATAGATGATTGTTTTAAAAATTAGCCCATAAAAAACTTTATGATTAACATACTAGTGCAAGTATTAGAAGCAGAAATTATTCCTGTACTTCAAAACTCAGTATAAAAACTGAAAAAATATTTCCAGCATTCTCTTTTAAAATGTTTCTTGTTGCTTTTCTTACTAAGACACCTACGTTTGTATTGAATTATGTATAACATAATTGAATAATTTAACTTTTAAAAAATGTTTTAGTATATGTTTTTATATTTTTTAATATTTCCTTTTAGTTTTTACTATGCTTCTTGGATAAAGTACCACAGGTAAAAGTTTTTTTTCAGCTTTGGTACCTACATTGATTTATTTTTGAGAAACACTTTTGTCTTTCTTGTAGTTTAAACTATAATCACATTTATCCAGATAACCATAATATCAAAATTTCTGACTAATTAAAATCCAAATTTTAAACATTTTTAAGGTTTTTTGTTTGTTTGTTTGCATGATTCTTGAAAAAAAAGTATACTATGTTTACAATCAACAGAAATTATATGGATATGTAGGAAAACAACTCTTGACTGATTTAATTACATTAATACATTAATGTAATTAAATCAAACTATTAGTGTAAAACACAAACCTGTTTAACAACGTAAATATAGTTTTCCTTCAGAGGAAATGCTACACACGGGAATATATTATTTTCCAGATTTAGAAAAAGAACACAAGATAGAGAGGGGGAGATTAATGATTTATTTGCTTATGATCATTATTTTTAAAAATTTTCTTGCATTAAAAATTAAAAAATCGTAAACTTAATTGAAAGACTAAGCAAAACTATAAGTATAATATTTTAGAATACTATGAAGTATAAAACTGAGAAAGTAATCGACAAAAGAATAACAAGACATGGATCAAGGTTATCATGATTTAGAGGGGTAAAAAATAAAAGAAATTTTACCTTTGTGTGTGCATTATTCTGAAGGTAAATAATAGTGAATTTATATCTACGATATGTCACACATGAAATTATTATTTTTTCTTTTTATGTTTTATTTGTGTACTTGCATTTTTAATACTTGTTTAGATTTCTACCTCTTTGCATAGGTTTTTTTTTGTTATTAAATTCATGTCATTTAATGTTTTTTTTATTCTATTTCTTCTAGATTGTTTTTCTATTGATAAATAAGTTAATTTTTACCCAAGAGAAATTAGCTTATTTTTTACAAATGACCTTTTCAATGTTTTACTGGAAGAGCCAAAATATTTATTATTAGAAGTTAAAGTAAAAGAAATTAGAATCAGAAAAAACAAGTAATATATAAAAAAAAATTTAAGTCAATTCCTACTTAGGTCAACAAAGAAAATTTTTGTTTTAGTTACTTTTTTTTTTAAATAATTACAATTAATATAAATATAAATATACATATGACAGAATCACAATATTATAGCAAAATAGAAAGCGATTTCCCTTTTCTATATATGGTGTTGGACTATTATATTTTTGTTACTATTTATTAATTCAAGAATCACATTCTCAGAAATTAGGCCCTCCCAGATAGGAATCGAACCCACGGCCTTTGGATTAGAAGTCCAACACGCTATCCATTGCGCTACACTGACACAATGAACGATTTTCCTCCCTATATATGCTGCTGGACTATTATTTTTGTTTGTTACTATTTATTCATTTTTTAATGTAATTAATAAATTAATATTTGAAGAAACTGTATTAACGTCAAGTGTCATCCTCTACACGTTTAAAAAATTGTATTTGAACTTGAGTGGATGATTAAAAAGTATTTTACTAACGATTGAAAATTTAAACAAGATATATATGTATTGGGAGAGTGTGAATTAATAGTAGGAATTGAATAATTTTTTTTTAGGAAGAGTATGAACTAATAGTAGGAATTGAAAAAGAAACGAGAGTGAACGAATAAAAATTTAGATTAGTGAGACTGAATGCTTTTTCGTAGTTGTATTAAAAATCTAACAAGGGGAGGGCATGACTAAAAAAATTCATTTGGGGACGAAGTTTTGTGCAATAGTAGTACTCCTTTAGGGTGTTCAACCTCCAATGCAAAAGCGCCGAATGGCCAGTCAATTCGAAGAAAATAGCCTTCGATATTCATGCTTAGCTTTTATACAATTAAATTTTAATTATCTCAAGCGACGCAACGATAGCTAGTAGAGTATTTGCTTACCACGCGACCGGTTTTTTGTTTTATTTTTTAAAATTAATTTAATTATTTTTACAATTACATACATTTATTTAAAAATAACTTATTAAATAGTAAATGATATTTTGTATTTTAAAAAGTGAAATAATTATCGCAATTATATAAATACTTGTATTAAGTTTCATAAATATAATTATTAATAATAATATTTATAATTAAAATATATTATAATAATTATTTATAAAAATGTTGTATAATTAATATAAAAAACATAACAAATATCTTTTATTGGTTGAGTCCCTAGGAGGACCCACTTTTGGTCGCCAAATTTTTTGTCGCCAAATTTTGAGCGATAAAGTTACAATATGGTAACTCTTCCATTTCATCCCTAAAATTTGGATTTTCAAATCACCGAAAAAAATGGCAACCCTAAAGAGGGTGAAACGTATTTCGCCTTTTCCGGAAAAACAGTCTTTTTGGCCCCTGACTTCGCTTGAGAAGGTTTGCTCTTCACCGGTTTGTGTTAAGAATGGCTTGTGAAAGGAAATTACTTGAAAGTGAGGCTACGACAGGTTTCTTTGTGCTCCTGGGCACAAAGGGGCAGAAAGATACGTTAGAATGGTGTATGAAAGCTAATTTAATTGCTTCACGATATGAATGTCCGAAAGTGTAGAAAGATATGAGTTTTTGACCAGATATTGGTTCGGCAAGAGCATGAATGCGTTCGTTGTGAATGACTTGAAAGTCAATAAGAATACTGTCACGGACTGGTATATGTTTTGTCGTGAAGTATGTATGACCTTAAGAGTAAGGTAAGTGCCTTTTAAAAATTTAAAATTAATTTCATGTATTTCTTCGATTTTCAACTTTGCGAAACGCTCATTTCGTCCTTTTTTAATGTAAAACATTTACTACCAACGGTTTTCAGGCGTCCCTGACGCCATTCCAGAAACTCCGTTCCTTTCATAATTTTGAACTTTTTCGTACCTCCCCCCTACTTTTTCAGAAACCAACCGTTGCTCTTTGCCATTTCGCCCCCCTCTGACACATACGGTTTCCAAGAGTTTTCGTCTTTGACGCCATTTTAAAAAACTTGTGTTTCTCAATTTGGCGCTATTTGGCGAAAAAGATTTGGCGCCAAAAACACCAGTGGGTCCTCCTAGGCTTTTACCCTTTTATTATATATTATTAATTGAATTGTTTTATAATTATATAAAATATTTTATAAGTCTTTTGAAATAAAGTTATGCAATTGTAAAAAAATAATTAAATGGATTTAAAAAATTTATAAAAAGAAACCTTTCACGCGACTCTAACC
The DNA here is from genome assembly GCA_019973935.1 of Trichonephila clavipes. NCBI lineage: Eukaryota > Metazoa > Arthropoda > Arachnida > Araneae > Nephilidae > Trichonephila > Trichonephila clavipes. Next base: position 12,339 of record BMAU01005185.1, read on the forward strand.
TTGCTCTATTGCATAATATACAAGTACACTGCCAACGATGCCAATGCGTCGCTTGAGATAATTAAAAATTAATTGTATAAAAGCTAAGGAAGAATTTCGAAGATTATTTTCTCCGAATTGACTGACCATTCGGCGCTATTACAATGGAGGTTGAGCACCTAATGGAGTACTAATATTATACGATGTCTCGTCTCAATGAATTTCCTTAGGCGCGTCCTCCTCCTTGTAAGAAAACTCTGTTATTGTATTTATATACTGATAACACATTAACATGTGCTTAAAATGAGAGAATCTTAACGACTTTAGATGTAACATTTATTTCTTTTCCTTGAAATCAAGCTTAAGTGATTCAGAGAAAAATCAATTCGAAGAATATGTGGTAAGTATTTATTTCGGTAGAGTTAACAGATATTTCACTAATGTTAAGATAAGAAAAAAAAAAACTGTCAAAGTTCAATTTTTTTATTTCCCAGAAACTTCAGAACTATGAATTTTGTAACTTAAAACGTAGGTTCAGTGAAGAGATATGAAGGTGCAATTATTTAGGAGAATCTTTCTTTTTGGTTTACTTTTTATAGTGTCAATGGCTGATTGTGTTTTTTAAATGATTGCTTTATGTGCATTACGGAGCATGTTATTTTAAAAGTAGAATTTGAGTGCTTTTTCAAAAGAAAATATATGTATTGAAGTATATATATGTAACTGTTTCAAAAACCTTCTATTTTTTTATCTGATTTTTTTAAGACTTATTTGTTGAATCCGAACACTTTTGAATCATAATCCCTTCACTGTTGAACTTAATACATAAAAAAGTATTTTCGTTTTAATATTTCAATATAGCTGGTAATGAATAATAATAATAAAAATAGGGGGAAAAATTCCTCATTGACACTTTTAACACTTTTCATTATTTAACAATTTGACTAAAGCTTTTCCCAAGTCTTTTGGTAATGGAAAGTTGTTATATATATATATATATATATATATATATATATATATATATATATATATATATATATATACACGATATATATACACGACTCAAAAAACTCTTACTTTTGAAAGAAGCTAGATCATGGGTCGGCAACCTTTTAGTTGAGATGTGCCAATCCAATCTACGAATATGATTCAGAGTGCCGCACAGCAGGACTTTTGTTAAGCAATTTGATTCCCGCGGTAATGCATACAGAGTTGTAAGTCAGAGGTTAATAATATATATATATATAGAGAGAGAGAGAGATTTATTATATATACATATATTAATTTTGTATCATTTAAAGATATTTTTAACATAAAAATAAACGGCATACATAAAATATAGCTACTTCGTCAACAAAAGTAAAAAAAAATTAAATTGTACTTATATTATGCATTTTTAAGCATATTTATTAAATTAAGAAATAGACAACTTAAAGTATAAATATTTCCGTTTATTATAATTAAATAAAAAGATAAATCCAAATTTTTAACACGAGCCTAGTGCTTACACCTCTCTATTTTCATATCGCGAAATCAGGGGTGTAATTTGTGACTTTCAATTTACCACGATTCTGAGCATTCAGTTGTTAACCGACTCGAAATTTTTTTCATAAGAAGAAAGATTTTTACTTAGATTTGTAGAACCAAAAGCGAAAAGCAGAGCACAAAGCAATTTTCTCTCTACAAACAATTAAACCTATCCAGCAATGCGCGACATTGAATAATTTACGAACAGATGTAAATTTATCTGTATATTTCAGAATTTTCGTAATTCCGTCTATAACTCTCAAGATGTTTGTCATATAGGGTCCATTGCAAATTTATCAATTTCCATCCACTCCAAAAAACTGACAATTTGTGCATAGAGGTACATTGCTTTTCAAGAATTGTACCGCGTGCCACATATAGAACGAGGGCCAAAGGTTGCCGACCCCTGAGCTAGATTAATGTTTCAGTTCGTTGACTCATAAATTGTAAGAAACACATCACTTTGTATATGCTTTGTGAAATTTATTCGTGTTAGTTCTGATCCTCTCAAACAATTCAAAGCGTGACAAATCTTCCAAATTTTTACATTGGTCCACAAATTTTAAACCAGAATCTACTTTTTCCCTACTTCAAAATAACCCAATAAGTAATAGATCCCTTAATTTATAATTGGGAATATATGTTTCAGAGAATGACAATTTTTCCATAGACTTCACTAAATATGGAATGTAATTATTCATTCAATATTTAATGTATATTTTATTGGGCTTAACCTTTTTGTTCTTTTGGCATTGATATACCTCATTATTATATTCTGTTTTGCGTTTTGAAAAAAATTCAAAGCAAATGTTTCCCGTTTTCCGTTTACTCTAACTATGGTGCTCTCACTCTCGACTCAAAAGCAGAACCAAGCGATAAACTTGTTAATTAAAAATGTTTCAGTTTCAAAATAGCTCCATTCTTTCTCTCATCAGAGCGAAATTGTTCACTTAAGAGCAGCATTCAAACAACACTCTGGCCTCTAATTTTTTAATATTCTGAAAGTTGAAGGATTCCATAATAAATTCAGTTTAAAAATTGAGTAAAGTCTTATTTTTTTTGCTAACTCTTTGGGAGAAAAAATTTTCCAGCGCAAATATGCAACATATCATATTATGCACAAAAACAATTTAGTTTAAATATTCAACTAGAACTATTTTCCCTTCCGCTTAATTTACTATAATTTGCAAAAACAATTACATCAATATTTTATAACATCTGCTTTTAAAAAGAATATAAAATTTTTAAGTTTTTTTCGCTTTTCTTCCATCCTTTTTGCTGCGGCAGCCACGTAATCATGTTCGCTGGTTTAAAACCTTGATCCACTGAAGACGTACAATGAAGAGGATTTGATACACTTTAAATACATCGAGATTCAAAGTCTACGGTTGGCACGGTGTGAAAAGCACGAGAGAGGTGTGGCAGCTCGGGTTTCTCTCTCATCACTTAATCGTGATTTAGAATTACGAGGTTCGTCGCCCTATTGATTGTCATTCCATTGAAAATTTTATTCCTCTCCACTCTGTAAAAGCCGTAATAGAATTATTAATTTTAATCAATTGCAGGGACCTAATGAGTGGAGGTGTACACCGATGGATCCAAAATTGGGACTAAAAAACCAGGTTCGCGGTGTGCATTTTTTTATTGGGGGTCCAGTTATGGGACCTATTCTTTAAAATTAAAACACTACAAGACTGTTTTCCAAGCGGAGGTATTTTGCAATCGGATTCACCGTCCTATGGGTGGTTGCTAAATACGCTAAAATTAATAATATTTACACTGATAGTTTATTATCTATTCTTTTCCTTAAAAGCCTAACAATAAATCTGCCTATCTTAATTTAATAAAAAAGAATAAACTCTCTGCGTATCCAGGACTTTTAAATGTTTTCTGTTGGTTAAGGCTCATAGTAATGTATTTTTAATGATACTGAAGAGATCATTTTGATAACGTTGCTACTACTAACAGTGCAGAGATGAGTGTTCCCGCCTCGCTCTTATGTCATGAAATTCCTTCAAAATAAATGAATTCAGGACTGGGAGAGTTGGCGGTCAGACTCCTAATTAATACTGGCTTGCGAGTCAAAGCCTTCTTTCCCAAACTCAGTTTAGATATCAATCCTCATTCGATTTGCGTCTCGCATTTCTTAACAAGCCATGGCCTATTTGTTTCTTATTTGCATTGCGTCAAATTAAAAGCTACTCTCAATTGTCTTTGTGGTTCTGCTGGGAATGCTGACCATTATGTGTTCGGATCTCCTCTGACTAAGGATTTCCATTTGGTCTCCCTCCATCTCAAAAATGCTAAAAATTTGGGTTCCAATCTGTCGTTAGAAATCCTTCTGTTCACTCTTAAACTAAAATCATGTATTAAAAATTGCCTCTACAATCCGGGATCTAATTCCTTAGGTGGGATTAGATTGGTACTCTTATGTGGTCACACCCAAGTGATTTTTTTCTCTCCATTCGCAAATGTTTTCTGCCTTTTTAGTTCTTCTCAATCTTTAAACCCTATTTATATTTCTCACACAATATATTGCAGCTTCCTGGTTTAACTCTTTGTTAACAAGGTTAATTTAATAATAATTGAGGTTAATTTCTTTTCTTTTTTTTAACAAAAAAAGATATCTCCAATATATAAATTCAATAACTAATTCCCTCCTTTTCTCTCTCTTTATTCATTTATTTTACACTGCTGCTTTCTTTCTTTATGTTTCTTTAAAAAATGGGAGAGGAGATCTCGAAAAATAATCCCTCCTTCCGGTGCTGAAACATTTGTTTTCTTTAAACTGAAGGACCAATTAAGAAAAAATATCAACAGGAAGTGATGGCGTCAACTGAAAATATGATTCGAAAGAAACATTTTATTATTAATACTTATGTTTTTCCTGTCTTTTTCTTTTGGTCATATGGTACATTTGTATTGCATAACTTTATTATTTTTATGAATATGTATAGAAAGTTGGAATATATGAATGTTCTTTCTTCCATCTCTTACTCCCTCCCATATGTTTTCTTTATTATTATTATATTTGATTTGTATATTTGTATTATGTTCATGTACACGCATGTATATATCGTGCATTTACCTTTAAATTTGTATTTTTTTATTTTACTGACTTCTGCTGTTTGAAATGTAAACTTTGATTTTTTTTTCAATAAAGATTGGACGAGGGGGTGGGGGCGTTGTTTTTCGATGGGATCGGCTTATGGCTCTAAACTCTCTTTGGGTGAGCCCGGTTTCTTTGGGCATTCCGCCAGTAGTCAGCATATTGCATGTTGTAGTTGCATAGTACGGCGTAAATTAAAAATCAAATTCTATGTTTTTGAATTTTTTCAGTAAAAGTTTTGAAAATAATTTAAATTTTATTCAAATTGATTTTCTACATTGGTAATAAAGTTACGGGGCATTTTGTTCATTACAAATTTCGCACTAGTTTTTCTAAATACTCTACATTAAAATGCTTGTAAAAAATGACTTTATTATTGGATAAAAGAAATATTAGTTAAACGAAAATTCCTTCCTCTTTTTTTAAATTTTTACTTTCATTTCCTATTTCGGGGATGAAACATGAGATAGTGTTACATATAAACTGCTGTTTTGAAAATGATTCTACTCTTCTTGTTTTTCAGAAATGCATACAGACAAGGAGGTGGCATGTGCCTTAAAGTTGAAAAATTTCAAGTTAGGTGATTTTTTTCACTCAGAAGTACTACGAAAAACTGCAACCATCAAAATCTTAGTCTGAATTACGTGGATTTTAGTTGTTTATAACTCAGGATTTCTCTTTCTCATTAATTATGTACTTATTGACAAAGACATGAATAAAAATATGTTTAGCAGTATGACTTTTCCCATTATTGGATCATTTTCATTTATAGCACAAGGAAATAACTTACATCTCGAAACCAGAATATTTTTTTTTAAAGAGTGTGTGTGTGCTTATGACCCCATGATATAGAAGCGGTAATTTCAAATTTTGTAATCTTATTTCAGGGATTAGTCCAGTGAGAATAAAATAGAAGGGGATATTACTATTGTCAGATAAATTATTTATTCCCATATGTTTGTACTCATAAAGTAATCCTTTTTTACAAATATACAATCATATTTGTAAATGAATTGTTTTCTTAGAAGGAAGAATAGGTGTTTTGGTACATGTGCGCCAACGTCAACACACACACATAATCATTTACTAACATTATAAGAGTTATTTAAACGTACGCTTCGCTCTCAGAATATAAATTCAAAGAAGGAATTATTCAAGTACCAGGTCATTATATACAAGGAAGAATAGGGAAAACCGTAATAAAAAGAATAAAACATCGTGCTCAATTGAAGGAGAAATGTTGGTTATACAGGGAAATTACAGCATGGTTTTAGGGGAATATTTGAAAACTGGTTAGTAAGGCACGTGAAATCAATTAATGATGCTCTATTACTCTAAATTGCCAATAAAGCTATCGAAAATTCAAGGTCTAACGCAGGGGTGGGTAGACTTTTACATGGCACGGTCTACTTTTAATTTTTTCAAGCTGTTAAGATCCACCTTGTGACGTAGGTGTGATGAGCAAAAAAATAGCTCAATAATATTTGTATTATAACAAATATGAATACAGAATACGTGTACTTACCTACATAACTACAGTAGAAAAATGTACTATTTTAAAACTACATTTGTGAAGTAAAACGCAAAATACAAACATAATAATTATACCCATAAATTTAATAAAATCAACTGATGCATTTCCAAACAATTCACAATACATCGAAAAATAAATAATTTTCTCTTAAAATTAGTTCTTGTTGCTATAGTCTCAGCAGAAGACTTCGTCTTCATATTATCCGCCTCAATCTTGATTACCTCGATATACACTCAGGAACATTGAAAATAGCGACCCAAGAAGGAAGCTAAGTACAATCATGCGAAACTTTGCAAATAAGTACAGCGTAATGTGATATGCAAATGATCCAAGTTTTGAGCCAATACGCATGCTCATACGCCGAGGTGGCGCTACAATCAGGAAGAGGGTGCTATATAAGTCAGCGCAAATTCGAAGATTCATAAACGTGACGATTACCCGCCGATTGTAGGAAGACTTTGGTAAGCGAAGCATGCCAGGTAAGCGTGCTAGAAAGACATTTCTCACAGTTAAGCGAGTTTTGAGAGAGGCCTGATCATAGGGATGAAAACTGCAGGCTGGTCGACTCGCCGTGTTGCTGGCCAGGTGGATCGTTCGGAGTGTGCCGTTAGAAATTGTTGGGAGCAGTGGACACGAGAAGGTACTCACGCGCAGAAAACCGGGTCTGGAGCGACCAGGAAGACCACGAAAGAGGATCGAAGGATCGTGCGGCAAACACTTGTAGACCCCACGGTGACTCGTTCAACGATACGAGCAGACGTAGGCGTAGCAATTGTTCCACAAACAATTTCCAGACACCTTGCAGAAGCAAATCTTAAATCTAAGCTCCTTTCCGTGCACTCGCTTTAACACCGGAACATCGGCAACTGCGTCTACAGTGGTGCCAAGCCAGATGAATGTGGAATGTCACAGAATGGCAAAAGGTTGTGTTTTTTGTGATGAATCCCGGTTTGTTTGGGGACAGATGATAACCGTGTACGGGTGTGGAGCGCCCTGGTGAGCGGTACAATTCCCCCACACTGTTCTACGTCACATTGCCCCATAGCTGGTGTAATGGTCTGGAGGGTCATAGCCTATGATAGCCGGTCCACCTTAATTGTGATGCTTGGAACCTTAACGAGTCAACGTTACGTTGATGATATTCTTCGACCCCATGTAGGACCTTTCCTAACTGGTCTCCCAGAGGCAATTTTACAGCAAGATAATGCTCGTCCGCATACAGCAAGAGTTTCTCAAGACTTCCTACGTCATTTTCAGACTCTTCCATGGCCGGCCCGCTCCCCTGATTTGTCCCCTGTAGAGCACGTGTGGGATAAGCTAAAACGACAGATGCCATCGTGTCACTCTGTACATGATTTAGAGTTAGCTGTTCAAGATTTGTGGGCCCATCTGCCTCAGAACAACATAAGGTGTCTAATCAACTCAATGCCGGACCGTGTGGCGGCATGTATTGCAGCTGGAGGTGGTCCAACGCGCTATTGAAGTTGCCCAGTATTTTGTGTCGTTGCACACCCTATAATCGTTTAATTTTCTTGTTTTTGAGATCAAGTGAATCTCTCATCTGTGTCATTATGTGTATTAAATTTCATTTCAATCCGATGCTTTCTTGGTTCGCTCGCTTGGTTTCAATGTTCCTGAGTGTATAATTACTAAGTGCTAATCTTGCTCTGGATTCTAAATGGTTGTCTGTGAAACGGGAATCATATGTTGTCTTAATTATATTCTTTGAAAATGTACATTCACACAGATAGGTAGAGCAAAAGAATGATGTTAAATGAATTGCAGCCTTTTGAAAAAATTGGGATACTTTACTTTATCTATTAGATTCAAAAAATTATTCTTACAGATTACGTACTTTTGAAGGAGAAAAAAAGCTTCGTTTTCCTCGAGAGGTAAAAGAGAACATGTAACATATTTTTAGTTATATTTTTCCACATCAACATTGCCGAATGGGTTAACCTATCAATACAACTTTTGATTCTAGTCCAGCAAATTTCTGAAAACGTCTCTCAAATTTGTGTTTGTAGTTTTATTGACACGGTGTTTCCATTATCTTGATAACCACCTGTTTCTTTTAATATGCGCGTCTAACGTTTTATGTGAAGACGGTCACCTCAAAATAACTTGGAGGCCCACCAGTTGATCGAGATCGACTTAATGCTTACCGGATCTAAGGGTACTAATAAATCTACCGACATAATGTTTTTAATGCTTTGTGGAAAAAGATAAATTGAGATTCGTTTCGAAATATGGTATTCGCATGCATGAATTATATATCAAATAAAGATTCTAATTTTGAGTAGATATTAATTTAAGTTGAAAAATATATATAATATATGTATTAAAAATTTAGCATTTAATCATTATCCTTTAATATCTTGAATTGTTAATATTTATACCAAAATAAAAAGCTCAAGGTATAAATCTTTTGAAATACTATGTCTACAACATATATAAAGCAAACCAAATTCTCGCCGGCTGCATAAAAGATAAAATATATTTATTTATGTAACAAGCATGTTAAAGGAAAATTGTACAAGTTTGTACGAAAAAGAATTTTGTGCAAAATAGGATTTTTGTAGAAAGTATATTTTTGTGTAAAGAGAGGATTTTCTGCAAAAGGAAACAAACAGGGGGATGTTTGAATTTCGTACAAACATTACTTCGCCTAATAAAATTTGAAATAATTCTATTAAAACAAATGTGTGTAAATTTCTTCACCGATTTATCAAGAAATGATATTTTTATTTGCTAATATAATAGCTATTGTTATTTTTAAAGTTTCAAATTTTACTTAAGAGACCTTTATTTTATATAATATAAATGCTTCTAAAACTTATTGAAATATATGCATGTATATATATGCTCATTACTGAGAATCAAAACTCTCAAAATAATTAAGTCCTAATTGCACAGGCAGTTAGAATTCCAAATGGAGGCAATATCATTAACTGTTCATTGGGACAAAGTCATTAGGCAACACCCTCTCTGCTCTACGAAACCTCACCTATGCTCTCTATAACTGTCATCCACGCAATCTACAATACTTCCACACATGGATGAACTGCTCCCGAACCAATTAAATTGTCCTGTATGTCCTGCGACTGCTGGTTGACGTATCCTTATATTCTGATATCAGTCTAACCAATACAGCAATTTGTGTTAAGATTGGAAGCTTAGTAATGTAGAGAGCGGCCATTAATAGACTGGTAATATTCAGACTAAGTAGAGTGCTTCTTAGCCTTAATTCGAAATTAAATTAACTGGAATTTTTGAAATGGTGTGTTTGGAAAGCTGTTCGCGGACTTTAAAAAAGAATGTCAATTTGAAAGTATGAATTCAAATTAGAATCACTTAAAAGAGCTCATTTTTCAACTCTTATTAAGCTCTCACTCCCTATTCATTTATTTGTTTTCGTGGAATTTTCAATCGTTAATAAAATACATTTTTAAAGCGCTCAATTGAGCTGAAATTTTTATATACATGATTATTTTGGATGACAACACAACAATTTAATTATAATTGATAAAAATTAATTGATTAAAACTAATTTATTTAATTACAACTACAGCCACGTTGGCATAATTTTTGGCGACTTGTGTCAAAACTTGCAAGGTTTTTTTTCTCACGTTTTAAAGCATTCAGTTGAACTGAAAATTTTATATACACGATTGTTTAGGATGACAACACGATACTTTAATGATAATAAATAAAAATTTATTACCACTTAATGTTGTGATTCTGTCCTATGAATTTACATATTTATATTAATTGTAACTGTTTAATAAAAAGTAGCTATCATAAAATTTTCTTTGTTGATCTAAGTAGGAATTGACTTTAAAATTATTTTTATTTTACTTGTTATTTTAAGAAAAGATTTTTTTTACATATTTTATGAAAAATAGACTTGATTTACTTGTGCTATTAAATATAAAACGAGATGAACTTTAGCTAAATTTACTCTTTTACAAAATATGTGCACACGAATTTTCTTTTTTTGTTGTTATTGAAATATTGTAAAACACTCGTATGCAATTCCTTTTATTTTTTTGAATAATATATAAAACTAGCAAAATGTTTTTTGTGAGATCTACAGAAAATCTGTGACAACGGATCTTGAAATTTTGATCCACGGTCAGGTGATACGGATGACACCTGAGCCATCGCTTCTCTTTCCAAACTTCCACATCCCGCCAACATGTGAAATCTGAGTTTCAACAAATTTAGCAAGCAACAGACCTTCTACGTGGAAAGTCTTTGTTGGACTCAAAATTCTACAGAAAGAAGGCCGGAAACAGATTCTATTATTTTTTTTATTTTTCATACTTCTTAGTTCGATTAACCATAAAAGCATGTTTTTAATTTTTTTTTTAAATAATAATTTGTTTTTTTAGTTTTTAGTTCGATCTACAATAAAATAGCACGAATTCTTAATTTTTAAACTATTATTTAATCATTGATGAATTAAACTTAAATGCGTCATTTTTAAGAATCTGGAATACACCCATTGGCATCCCTATCAGTGTGACGATACGGCCTGGTTTATTTTTTTTTTTCACATGCACATGTCCTTTTTTATTTACATTTTCAGAAAAACTAGCCAATTTGTTTATTTTATGATAAGATATTGCTGACGCACGTTTTGCTCTGTTAGGGTTGTAACTTAATCTTTTAGTCACCAAATCTGGAAATCGTTATTCTTGATAATCCGGATCTGGACAATGGATCAAAATTATGAAATTATTGTATTGTCATGGGTTTTTGACAAGTGTGCAAAATTTTGCATTAATCTAATCTTTTAAAGTGGGTAAAAATCAGTTCAAAGATTCCATTACATACAAGTGAAGCTTATGAAAGCTCCTTAAAAATGAAGAGGGGGCGCATTATACGGCAAATATACCTAAAAATTAAAGAATGCCGATTGAAAATATAGGGTCGCGTTGTATGCCGGTGCGCGCTATACGCTGGATTTTTACCGTAAATCTATTAACATTATTTTGCATATTTGATTAAATATATTCGAGAATGAATGATTGAAGGCTCTCCCTTGTGTGGAAACACTACGTTGAATTACTAGAGCAGATTAAAAACCCTTATAAAATTAACGAACAAATTAATAATAATAAAAGTACTAGAGACACTCAGCAATACTACTTCTAACGTTAATAATATGAGCACTGACATTCTCGCTTTACTAGAAATGCAGGCGCCCTTTGAACGATTACGAAGGTCTTTCGACGACACTACTGTGAAGCTGCTGGGGTGCGCACAGTTGAGGTCGTTATTAAGGCCGGATCACTCCTGTGAAAGGCTGTGTTAGGATGACATTGGGATGCTCGTAGGTGGGAACCTCGATAGATCACTGTAGGTCGAGTCCCAGTGAATCTGGAAGTCGGTTGGGGAAGTCCGTTGGAGTGTGTTAGGGCGTAGAGTGTTGAAGCATGTAGAAAGGTACGTGAGTAGCCTAGTGGATTGAGCATCGGACTCTAGACCGGAAGGCCTGGGTTCGATGCTCGATGCCACCAAATACCCACGGGTACGTGCGTTTGTTAAATCAGTGGGTCCGTAAGTCTTGCGGGCGGTCGCAGCTGAAATCATGAGTGCAGAGGCCTGGAGAGACATTTCTCTCTCTCTCCCGTTATATGCCTAAATTGTGGGGGTGGAAGTCGGTGGTGTTGCCATCTATCGCCCCTTAAGGGAATATCACCGAGATAAATCGTACTGTCGCATGTATGGTGCTCAAGGGGCTAAGGCCAACGACAAGTGTACATCTAGCCTTCGGCCACGATGAACTTCGTGGGCCTCGATCTAACTGTCAGAAAGGTGGGATGAACAACATCAACGAAATGTCCCTCTATCGGTTGTGAAGCTTTTACCGTCTCGAGTATCCTTTTCGGGTTTCTTTAAAGATAGGGAATACGTCACGCCCTTTCAAGGCTCACGTGATGCAGAATCACTTCTGTTTGGACGTAGCCGGGAATACTATTTGGCTATTCTCGGGGGACTTTGAAGCCGCAAATTGGCGTAGGAACTGCGGCGGTCAACTCACTGTCGGCCGGATCAAGGGAGGTCAAAGATGGTCTTGGAGTCATAAGCATTAGAGTGTCCAGTTTGGGATACTTTCCACGCGAAACTACTTGACAGGTGAGACGTCACTAGTTCCCTTATAGGAAATGGGTCCCTATGGTGGAGACCACCGGAGACTGTTCGTTTCGTGAAGACCATTGGAAACCTTTAAGTGTTCTTTATGCTTAGAAAAACACCGAAGAGGGAGGGGAGTGGTGAAGTGATATAGGCAATCAAGTTATTAGAGAAACGAGTTGGAACTGAAGTATGAGAAAATATTAGCTATGCAATTACTGGGTGTAAAATGTGATGACCAGAAGCTCATGTTTCTCTTTATTTCGCTGCCGAGCGAGTTTCCATTATATTTTCATTATGTATAAGTCATTTTAATCTAGTTTTTATTGAATTTGTTTACCGTATATTTTCGAATACAAACCAGTCCGAGTATAAGTCAAGGGCTGCGATAGCCCAGTGGTTAAGGTATCCAACCATGGCAGGCATGTCATGAGTTCGATCCCAGTACCACTAAAGACCCGCCGTGTAGGGCAGCGATGCACGTTAAAATCTGTCGAGCTGAAACGTCCTCCCGTTGGTGTGGTGTGGTAGTTAGGACAGGGGGGTGCCAGCTCAGGTGTCGTCCACGTCACTTGACCATGGTTCAAAATTACGTGGTCCGTCGCCAAAAGCCCTCGTGTAGCTGAACAGTGCGACGTTAATATTAACTCACCCAACTCACCGAGTATAAGTCAAAGGTGCGTTCTTCAAAATATTACCCAAAATTCAAAACCCGTATAAAAATCAGAATCGGAGGGAAACAATATCAATGTTTTTCATACGTGTCGCCTTGAGGTCAAAGATGCTGCCATTGGGTAAAATGTGAGCAGAATATTTTTCATTAAAATTAACGTAACATAAGACACTAGACTCCAACAACGCTAATTTTATTTCTGGTAATCTTAACACATTTTTTCAAATAGTTTGTTAGTCTGTGGTAGCTTAGTGGTTATGGTCACAAACTCGTAGCCGATGTATAGAGGGGCCGATGTACGTTAAATCCCGTTGGCGTGGAAGTCAGGGGAGGATGTGTCAGCTCAGGTGTCATCCTTACCACTGGATAGTGGCTAAAAATTACGATGTCCTTCGCCACTAGCTGTCGTGTTGTTTCGTATGTGACGTGAATGAAATTTCACACTCACTTCAAACATTTGGGTTGAATTCTGTATGTAAAGGGTGTTTTTTTGAGAGGTATAGAACTTTAAATTGCAATAAAACAACGATGTATTATTCGATTGACATGAATTTTTATTCGAAAGATAATCTTGTGGCATTACATTTTAAATATGATTTCTGGCATAGGACTGCCACGGCTGGCTCAGATGTAGTCCAATCTGGACCTCCAATTTTCGATGACTTTTTTCCAACATTTGTGGCTGTATATCGGCAATAACACGGCGAATGTTGTCTTCCAAATGGTCAAGCGTTTGTGGTTTATCACATAGACCAATGACTTTACATAGCCCCACAAAAATAGTCTAGCGGTGTTAAATCACAAGATCTTGGAGGCCAATTCACAGGTCCAAAACGTGAAGTAGGCGGTCACCAAACGTGTCTTTCAATAAATCGATTGTGGCACGAGCTGTGTGACATGTTGCGCCGTCTTGTTTGAACCACAGCTCCTGGACATCATGATTGTTCAATTCAGGAATGAAAAAGTTAGTAATCATGGCTCTATACTGATCGCCATTGACTGTAACGTTGTGGCCTTCATCGTTTTTGAAGGATTCCACCAGCCCATAAAGCGACAAACAGTCAGTTTTCTGGATGTAACGGTGTTTCGACATACACTTGTAGATTAGCTTCACTCCAAATGCGGCAGTTTTGTTTGTTGACGTAGCCATTCAACCAGAAGTGCGCTTCATCGCTAAACAAAATTCGCTTATGAAAATCGACCATTATTTTCGAAATAAAATTGCACAATTTGAAGAAAGCGTTGTTCAGGCGTGAGTCTATTCATGATGAATTGCCAAACCAAACTGAGAATAAATCACTTGACGGCTGCCGTCAAATCGTTCGCCATCTTGGAAAGTAATGCCAACTTAAACTTCTATACCTGAAAAAAAAACACTCTGTACTAGTCTAACTTTCATGTCTATTTGTTTTTGGTTTGGAATATGAGTAGAAAAGGAAATTCGTGAAACTGTAGATAATCGCATTTGCTGAAAATTTTAATAACAGTGTGGTTGCTCGACATTTTTCTGTAAATGAGAAACAAGCTCGAGAGTGAGGTGAACTCAAAAAAGGCAGCGCATGATCGCCGATTTTTGTTTTACTCGTATGCCCGGAGAAAACCTCGTAGTATGATAATCATATACTCTCAGATATCCCACTGAGTGAACAAAATTTTACGAATTGTTCGAAAACTTGACCTCTGACATTGATTTTAAGGAATTTATGTGCAACTAGAATAAAAGTTCTATTCAAAACACCTAAAAATTTAAGAGATTTAAAATCGCTCTCGCATGGCCAACGTAAATATTAATTATCAGATTCGTATGCAAACTGACCCTTACTTTAAATTTAAAAAAGCTTTAAAAAATCTCGGCTTACATAACGAAATATACTGTAATTAAAATTGTTATTTTGTTTGAGTAGAGAGTAACGCCTTTTTTTTTAATTGAATCACGCGGTAAAAGGTAATAGGAAGCCCAGCGAAGAAAACCTCTTTGGTTACCTAAATGTGTGATCTAAAGTTTCTTTTTTTTTATCTTCTTAATTATTTCCTTAATTATCTAAAGTCATTTAAACTGAAAAATAGTAGAGCCATAATATTCCTGTTTTAAGAAAATTTTTTCTTAAATGTATTAAATTCTATATCTTAAATATATAACAAACTATTATTCATTACTGAACCTCAGTCATTACGTAGGTAGCAAAACTGTTGTTTCTTATGAACAATTTTGAAATTGAAATTAAATAATCTGACAGCGGCTTTTCGAACGTCTTGGATGGGATGCTTCCTATTTTATATTTGCTCTACCTTTCAAGAATGGAATCTCTAGCTACTATTTTTCGTACACACACATTATGTTTTCCAAAGGTAGTAAGCCTAGAAAGGTTGGCCTTGCTTTTGTTACCTATGAAAATGGAGTTGAAAAAATAACTTACCTATATCGAATACTTGTCAATGCTCTGTTAACTAAGTGAAATGAAGTAGGGAAACAAACTTCTCTATACCTTCTTCAAAGGAAGATAGTAGCCGCGGTAGCCGAGTGGTCTAGGTATCGGATTATGACTGACATTGTCACGGGTTCGAGCCCAGTACCTCTAAAGACCCGCCGTGTAGGGCAGCGATGCACGCTAAATTTGTCGAGAGCTGAAAGGCTCTCCCGTTGGTGTGGTAGTTAGGAGAGGGGGGTGTCAGCTCAGGTATCATTCACGTAACTTGACCCTGGTTCAAAATTACGTGATCCGTCGCCACAAAATCCCTTGTGCTGAGCATGAAACGTTAATATTCACTTGCTTCGAAGTAGGATGCCGCCTGTGAAGAGAGTCATTACTAAACACACACAGCTCCTTGTAGAAACTCACCAGGAAGGAATCTTATTGTGTACTGGATGTTTTTCATTCATTTGTTTTTTAAACAAAATTATCATTGACAACAAAAGGTCGCCCACTCTATGTTTCGTTGGGAGCATTGGTGTGTCCATCATTGAATAGTCGAATTCCCTTTCTCACCATTCCACCACTCATTACGTTTTCACCATAAACCTCTACAAGTTGACGATGAATTTCAATTAGCTTAACACTAAACGTATCATAACGGGTCAAATGACCCATCTTGAGCTTTTGCATTGAAAATGCACGTATCATTGATTTTGTAAATTTGACTTCATAACTTTTTGTAAGTAATTAATCCACTGTTATTATATTATTTTTTTGTTTTGTTTATTTTGAGTAATACTTGTCGTATGTCGTTATCTACCACAACAGGTCATTTGACCCGGAGAGTATTTTTTGTTTTATAAGCTTATCGAGTCATATTGCTTATCGTATTGTAGTCGGTAAGTTGCACGTTTCTGCAAGACTGTTGCGTAAAGTAATTCATTCAAATTAGCTGAGAATAATTTCAAGAAAAGTCTGAGTTCTAAGTCTTGCAGATGGCCTCTCCAAGTTTTTTTTCAATATCCTTGATTTAGCTGGCCTGGACTTTGTACAAGCAAACGACAGGAGAAAACATCTCAAGACAAGATGTTTTACTCAAGCTAACAGTAGAACTTGGCGCCGATTTTCGAGAAGCCCGTGAACAACCAAAACAAAGAAAAAATACGAAAGGATCGTTGCCTAAGTCTGCTACAGATGCTTATCAACGTAAAAAATGTCAAATAGGATACTGCAAAAAAAAAAAATAAATAAATAAAACCAACAAAATTTGCTCTAAATGTTAAAAATATGTTTGCGGAAAATGTACAATGGACACACTTATATGTAAAAAATGCGATGATCAATGAATTAAAAATTCTAATTTTTTGTTTTTGTAATAGAAATGGTTAATTTACTATTTTGTTTTATTATAATAAATTTAATTTTTATTTTTATTTCCTTTCTAACATCCATATTTCATACATTCAAACATAAAACATAAAGTCGGGTCATTTGACCCGCTATGGTAGAAATAGGTATCTATTAAGTGTTGGTATGATTAGTGTTAATATTCCTATTGTTCAAAAAAACGGATTAAAGAACACCCTTCACAGTCGACGGTATCGGCAATCATCTGGAACATTTTGTACGCTCACTAAGCACGCGTAAAAACAACACAATCTGGCTGCAATGGTGTCACTGTTCTGATAATCAACCAGAGACATGTGTGCACAATAGTTGAACTCCAATACTACTGCTGCGATTGTAGTAGTACGATGCAGTATACTTAGTTTCCGGACACGCTTCATAGATTCATATATTTTTAGCTTACGCAATGCGACTTTTTCAGAAATTAAAAAAAAACGATAGGTTGTAGCAAACTTACTTTAGAAGAATGATAAAAAATATGTTTATTTTTTAGAGCCTCTTTTATAAAGTAAATATTTGAAAGCTAGTGCTTTGGAGTGTGTATTTGGTGTTATACCATTATTATAACATGTTTAGGATACTCCTCTTTTTGCATACGTTTATTTAATTTAAAGAGATAAAATGATACACATACAGTAGTTTGATAACCTGCATAACTATATATATTGTGTAACTTTCTTTATGTAATTACTGGATTAAACCTAAAATTAATGAACTAGATCTCGGGGGTAAAATGATACATTTAATAACATAAAATATCACAAATTACGAAGGACGGTTATACAAGACAAATACAACTAAACAGTTAGAGGAACAAATTAAATATTGTCCAGGATTGGACGACGAGGTGGGTGATCCTAACTTATTGGGATCCGGGCACTCTCTGCCCGGTAAAAGCAATGGGTTGTGAGTTCACGCTACTGTTACAAGTTTTTACAAACCGTGGCGACATCTGCATTCCAGTCTGGAAAATACAGCGTGAGTTACAATTTATGTAAAAATAACTACAAAAGATAGAAAATATTATTCATGCATGCAGCCTGTGCAAAACAGTTACAGAACAGACTAGAAACAAATATAAGGTATGAAAACTGCTTTGATAAAGTGAAATATAAAGCAAAGTTATTGTATGAATTCCATGTCTGTCAGTTGATTTTTTTGTGCTGAATTACGGCAAAATCAGAAAAGCTGCTTAAATTTTATAAACTATTGCATTTTATATGTATAATGTTATCACTAGAATGTGATGTATTCTTAACATGTCGCGGTTAAATGGATTACTTTGTAAAGATTCCTTTATTCATCTTATCACAATCGAGTAAATGAATGAGCCTGTTACAATGAAGCATTTTATTGATGGACACACTCATAGTAGAAGCACTACATAACAGATAAATAACAACTGAAAGTAATATTCCAGGTGAACACATCCAATCCCTTTTTTCAACTCTGTGAACCCCGTATCGGAAAAGAACATTCTACATCTTCCCATAAGTTAGCTAATTGGTTAAATTGGTATAATACTATGGAGCGACATAGCTCCTGGAAATGTTGTGATATGAAATGTGTATCAGTTACAATTATATTTACTGAAAAAGGGTACGGGTTTTTGAAAACTTTTCCCCCTAAAGTTCAGGTGATCGTGGAAGTCATTGAAGATCCACGGAGTAGAAATGGCCGATGCGCATTGTCTATAGAGGCTCAATGTCCTCTCGTTGATGTGGCGTGTCAACCAGGAGAAGGTGGTACTAGTCCAGGTTCATCTTCGTCACTTGCCAGAGGTTCAAAATTGCGATGTCCGTCACTCTTAGCCCTAATTTTGCATTATAGTGCGACAGTATAACTCCCATCCGAAGAGTTCAGGTCCCAAACAATTAGAAATAATCGACAGGTCAAATGCATCAAAAATCTTTCCATGTATAAGCAGCTTCACTTGATTACATATAACCTCTATTATGGGATTTGTTTTACTACTAATAATTTAATGAAGTCTTTTACAGTGCTTAGGTTTCTCAACTCTTATCTAAAGTATAATCCAAAAACAGTAACTTATTATCTGGCTGAAATCTTCATTTTTCCATATTTATTATCTGATAATTATGGTTCAGAGAATATTCATATCACTTGAAAAATCTGTTATTATATACATGTGGGAGTCCGAATAAATCTTCGAATAAAAATCAGACTCTTCAGAAGGCGGGATTTTAGATTGGCGAGGTGGTTTGTCTAGGGGTAAGTATTTAAGGGTGAGTGATGAATTATTAATTGAATCTAAGTCATTTAAACACAAATACTTCAAAGTAAAAGAGAATTTATTTAAAGTTAAAGGGAAATATTTACAAAAGGGGGTATTTACAAAGAGAAAGAAATGCAGGAATTAGGTTAATTAAAAGTTGAGTTATACCTTTAGAAGACGGGGAAATAAACCTTTCTCATTCTTGGATGTTAGGACTGGTGGTGCCGCGCTGGGCGCGGAAATGCGGTAAAGACGCGACGTGTTGAACAAGCAGTGGTTAGTAGGCCTCTGCCGAAAAATTATTCAAGCCGGAGCTACGAAAGCTCACTAGATGGCGTTGCTTCGGAATGCAGTAATAAATAAAATTGAGATTTATGGTCCTCTGAAAAGGATATGACTCAACCTTTTAACAAATGTTTCAAAGGGAAAATCCTACAGAATCACCCTCTCCTGACAGAGCTGGTCTCTCAGCTCTTACAAAATGTTGAGAGCTAAAGTACTTTAAATACAAACTATTTTTAGTTACAACTATAAATTTGATGATTATTGGAATGTGGATGCTATAAAGACAAATAATACGATTCTTAAAGATAATAAAATAAAATATTACAGATGAAAAGATGTATATCTAATATTCACAATTCGGACCTAAAATAAAGCATATAAAAACAAAATATTCCATGTTGTGATCTACAATTAATTAAACCATAGAAAAAATCCTTCGCATCTATAGAAAGATAAAGAATAATACGAAAATATAATAAATATTACAGGTGAATATAAAATGATTTATGGAAACGAGTGTTACCATAGAACATCTATTAATTTCTCAACAGGGATATAATATGAGAAAAATTAAAAATAATAACAAAAAAAAAAATTCAATTAAGCATAAAAATGTTTCATCCAATCAGGTGAGGTGGTGGTTGAGTTCGGTCCATCGTGCTGACCAACCTTTTCCACTTCATACCTATCCTTGGAATTAACTTTTGTTACTTTGTAAGGGCCTAAGAACTTTGGTCTTAGTTTCAGTCCCGCTCCAAATTGGGTTCTTTGGATGGCTACTAAATCACCTTCTTTGTATAACGAAGCTTTCTTTCTTCTTCTGTTATACGTCTTTCTATTTTCAGACTGCAGGGTTTCGATGTTCTTTTTGCATCGTTTCTTAAAAATTCGCGTTGTTCTAGTAATTCTTTCGCCATTTCTTCTAGAAGTAAGTCTTTGATTAGGATGTCTTCCTTGTTACGCATTTTGATTCCACTAATAGTTCGAATGGTGTCCATTTTTGTACTGCGACTTATAGTACTATTTAGTATTCTCTGTAATCTGTCGACGTATTTGTACCATTTCGTTGAGTCGTCTAATGATAGTTTGGTGAGAACTGGAATCAAAGTTCTATGAATTCGTTCAACTTGTCCGTTTCCTCGAGGGAACACCTGTCGCTATTTGTAGATGTTGAATGTTCTCTTCATCACAGTAGTCGTTGAATAATTTTGAAGTGAACGCTGAACCTCTATCAGAGATAATTCTGATGGGATTACCAAAGGTCTTCTGCTGTTGTTTTAGTTTTTCGAGGGCACTTTCAGCAGACACAGTTTTGACGGGATATAGCCAAGTAAATTTGGTAAATGCGTCTACTACGGTGAAAATGTGTGTTGATAACTTTCGTTTGTGGAGGGTAAAGGACCAATGAAGTCAACATAGTACGTACTTAAAGGAATGCTTTCCTTAGAAATACCCTTCCCAAAAACCCTTCCTTTTTGCCAGTTTTCTTATTAGCTAAGATACATGGAACACAATTAACTATTACTTTTTTAACGACGTTGGTTAAATTTGGGATAAAAAATTCCTGTTTCACAATTTCTTCTGTTTTTCCTACTGAGAAATGACCATTTTCGTGAATCAATTTAATTAGTTCAGCTTGCATTGCTTTAGGTGTTACAATTAATTCTCGACCATTTAAGTACTTATAGAGTATACCATTTCGCTCAAAAAATTCTTCTGATTCTTGCTTCTCTAGAAGTGATTTCAATGTCTGGATGTTGTCATCTTCCTCTTGTGCGTTTTTAAGCTTTGAAGTTAATGTATCATTGCATACCATCATTACGGGATATCGGCTAAGAGCATCAACGTGCTTCATACGACTTCCACAGCTCTGTGCTCTATTTCATAATCGAATTCTTCTAATTGAAGCGCCCATCTGGCTATGCGAGTAATTAGCTCCTTTTTTGCATAGTCTTCTGAAATGCTGAACAGTCAGTTACTATTTTAGTGTTTTCTAAAGATAAACACGAAACTTCTTTAATGCGTTGATAATTGCTAGTACCTCTAATTCGTAGCTGTCATACTTTTCTTCTGCTGTATTTGTCTTTTTCGACATGTAGTAAACGGGATTTAACTTTCCATCTTCTGCTTCTTGTAACAAAATTGCGCCGTACCCTTGTTTACAGGCGTCTGTATGCAGTTCTGGTTTTCTTCCATACTTGTAAAGGTGCAAGATTGGGCCTTCGGACATGATTTTCTTCAATTTTTCAAATGCTTCTTTTTTGTTGAATCCCGAAAAAAAAAAACAAAGAGGTTTTCTTTTCTTGTTAAATCGCTAAGTGGTTTAGCTATCTTTGAATAATCTTTGATGTACTTGCGGAAATATCAGTTAAACCAAGAAAACTTTGTACTTGTTTTTATTGTTGTTGGTTCTGGAAATTTTCGGACAGCTAGGTGTCTTCGTGGGAGATGGTTTAATAGTTCCGCTTTCTACAATGTGACCTAGAAATTCAATTTTCTTTTTTAAGAATTGGCACTTCTTGAACTTAATTTCTAATCCGTATTTCTTTGCGACTTCAAAAATAATTTTAAGTTTTCGAGACCTTCCTGTTCGTTTTCGCTGGAATGACGAGATCATCTAAATAACTGATTACAATTCCTTTCTGAGTAAGATCTCTAAATATACTTGATACGTAGCGTTGGAAAACTCCTGGACTTGTGCTTAGTCCGAAAAAGGAACTTTGTTGAATTCAAATTGTCCATCTGGGACGATAAAGGATGTATACTTTCTGCAATCTTCGTCAACATCGACGTGAAAGAAACCATTGCGTAAAACTAATGTAGAATATACACTGGCCTCAAAAAGTTAAGGTACAACCGGGTTTTTGTGTCTAATTGCAAATGAATGAATGTAGAAACAAAAAAATTTGGAGGATATGTGCATTAAATAGTTATTCATTGAATGCGCCATAAAAAATTGTATAAGTGTATTGCAAAAACGATTTTATAACAAAAAAAGCTATCTCTGCGGAAAAGTCCATTCTTGGAGAAAACAGCACATCACAGTGTTATGTGGTAAAATGGCATAAAAACAATACAAAAATGGGTTCTAATAAGGAATGTGTCCACCCCTAACTTGAATGCATTTGGCGGCATCGATTTCCCATGCTGTTTATTAAGTTGTCGGACACCGGAATAGGAAGCGAAAGACCAGACACAGAGTAAGCCTTGTTTCAGCTCATGTAACGACCTTGTAGGAGGATTTAAAGCAGCAACCTCTCTGCCAAGATAGTCCCAAAGATGTTCTATCGGATTCGGGTCTGGAGATCGAGCTGGCCATTCCATTCGTTCCAAAACCGTGATCCTCCAGATACTCCTCAACAATCCGAGCTCGGTGACGTCGTGCATTATCATCCATCAGAATGAAGTCGTTACCAATAGCAGCAGCATATGGGCGGACATATGGATCAAGGATCTCATCCCAATATCTAAGACCAGTTACGGTTTCCTCCATGGAACACATGCAGGTCAGTGTGGCCACCGAGCGAGATCCCTGCCCAAACCAGGATTCCACCACCTCTATAACTGTGTCTTTCAACAGTGTTGGATTGATGGTATCTAGTGCGCTGTTCCCTCCAGATCAGTAGACGCCCTGAATCACTCTCCATTGTAAATCTGGACTCGTCTGTGAACAGCACAGAGCCCATTGTTGCTGCGTCAAGAAACATGTTCTCTTGCGAAGCATAAGCGGTTCCTTTGCTGTCGTCCGTTGAGGGAACGCACACAACTGGTCTTCTTGCATACAGACCTGCATTGTGAAGACGATTTCGCACCGTAGTAGCGGAGATTCTTCTTTCTGATGCTTGAAAGTGGTCTGCAACAAGCTACGGCACAGTAGTGGTTCTTCTCCTTCGTGCCGAAAGAGCTGAAAAACGGTCTTCTGCAGGTGTTGTAGCTCGTGGGCGGCCTGGAACAGGTCTTCTGGACACAGAATCTTCGGATTGGTATTGATCCCAAAGTCGCTGAACAACACTACGAGACACATTGAGACGTTTAGCAACATCAGCCTGCGACAATCCCATTTCCATCCATCCAACTGCCCGCCACCTTAACGGTGGAGTAAACGACGTCTCTGAGACATTTTCTAAACTCTATTGACTATTGTCACCGAAACTGCCAACAACTGTTGAAAATCAACACAACTTACACAAAAGTACGAAAGCTTGATATTTGTATATTTTCTCTCACTCATAAATATACGTTCTTTTCTATAAAATAAAAAGTTGTAGCAATCGTTTTGCATTAATGTTTTTAAAGTTCGTTATTATCATTCATGTAAACTATGCATTTTTATTGTTACTGCCATTTTTTTATGGCGAGCTTCGAAAAACGTGTTGTACCTTAACATTTTGAGGCCAGTGTACCTTTGCTTCTTGCAAAGTGTCTAAACATCTTCGATGATAGGTAACGGGGAAATTTCTCTTTTTCACAAGCTTCTGATTCAATTTTCTGTAGTCAATGCACATTCTCGAAGATCCATCTTTCTTTTTTACGATTGGACTTGCATATTCCGCAGAACTCGGACATATAATGCCCTTCGTTGAGCCATTCTTCTATCTGTTTGTTTACTTCTTGTCTTTCTGTGAAAGCTAGTCGACGAGGAGGTTGACAGACTGGTTCTTCGTCTTTTAAAATAATTCTCATTGTGACGTCAGTAGATGCTGTTTTTTCTGGCTTGTAGTCTTGAATTAACTTTTTCAAGTTCCTTCTTGATTTGACGATTTTCAACATGATGTAGGTCTAGTTCTTCTTGAAGATTTTCAGCAGATATTTGCATAAGCTGTGCATGAGGATTCTCATATTTGTTGAATTTAACTCCTTCTTTAGTAAAACTTATCGATGCTTGTTCTAAAAGATCTGATCCAATAACTGCTTCAATTTTAATTTATCAGTCGGTACAACATGCCAAGTTAACGAGTAATTTTCATCATCTATTTTGAACTCATGTTCAAAGGAACCGATAGTTGTCACTTGTGCTTCACCAATACCTGTGAGAAGCATCTTGTTCTTCGATAATTTTGTTGGATCCATTATTCTTCTGCTTGTGTTTTCTCGAAGCAAACTTACGGTACTACCACTGTCTATGAGCGCCGTGATTTTCACCTTTCCAAAAATATCTCTTTAGTACGTAAACCTTCCTTAACGATGAGTGTGCAAGTTTCTTTTGGAGGTTCTTTGAATTTCTGCGATTTTGAATAGTTCGTCTGAGCATGCTTGGAAGCATCGTGATTTGAGTGTTTCTCGTAATTTTTGTTGTAATACCCTTTCTGCGCGCTGTCTTGATATCTTTGAACAGATTCGTATTTGGTAACAGGGGCTTCGTAATGTTTGTTGTAATTCGTTGACGCTGGAAACTTCTTATCTTTCCTGTTATACTCGAATTTTCCTGGTGCTTCATACCTGCGATTCTTTTCTGTGAATCTGAATTCTTGTTTCTTCACATTTGGACCACTCGATTTTTGTTTCAGAGTCCTTTTAAAGTCTTCAATTCTTCTAGTTTTCTGCTAATTGAACAGGGGGAGTTCATATTTGCCCATTCATCAAGATAATATTCTTTAAATTCAAAAGGAGTTTTCGTTTGAGTTGATCTGTTGTGATTAGATCTGATAATCCTTGTTGAAAGTATCTATCTTCAATCCATCTATCCATCCGTTGAAGTAAGTGTTTAACTCATGGTAAAAATCCAATCCATGTTCTTTTAGGTGCTTTTGGTGAGTGACAAATAGTTGTCGAAACTTTTCTGGAGTTAGTTTAAAGCGTTTCAGCAGTAAATCTTTAACGTGTTCGTAAGAGTTGGCTTTATCGTCAGGCTCTCGCTATGATGTGAGATACTTCCGTCGGTAACAAGCCTAACAGATGAGAAACCCAGTTTTTCTTGATCAATATTCAATCTCTGCGCTTGACGTTCAAATAATTTTAGATAAAGACTAATGTCTTCTTTCAAATCAAAACGATGTATAACCTTTGAAATTTCTTTTTGACGAGAAATTTAGTATCACTTTCTTTGGATGTATCAGCGCCTAACTTGATTGTGTTTGGATTCTTAACTTTTCCAAGCTCAAATTCATCTTAACGTTTTGCTCATCTAACCTCAATTGTTCGAAGCGTAATTTTTCTTCTCGTTCTTCAATGCGTAATTTTTTTTTTTTTTTTTTTTTTTGCTCTTCAATGCGTAATTTTTCTTTTTGCTCTTCAATGCGTAATTTTTTCTTTTTTTGCTCTTCAGTAAATCTTCTTTCTGGCTTTGCGATCCTCAACAATCGTTGAATGTATGTTTTTGGTCAGTTCTCCGTCATAATCTTCACTACACACAATTAGATCTTTAAGTGTGGCGATGATCATAGATTTATCGAATTTTAAATTTAATTCCGTGGCTAAGACAAATAAATCTTCGCGTCGACCTTTGCCAAGATACGCCATTTTAAAATTTAAATTTAAGTTTAGATAGTAACCAAAGGAATAAACAAAATTGTCACGCGTTCAAACAAAAACAATGATGTTGCTACTTTTGGCAATTCTCGTTTGAATTTACAAAATTCTCAAGATTAAAACGATATTGCATCAAAATACACTAAATATACAATGAAATATTCAAATTCTATTCATTTAGAAATATTTTAAACCAGTAACGTGCAAAAAGACAACAGTGAGATAAAATACGTAATGCTTAATTTAAAGTAGTCAAATTATTAATTTCAACTAAAAACAAAACCTTTTTTTTAAACCATTTGAATATATCAGTTATCTCATTTCGTTATAATAAATGCAAAAAAGAATTTGAAAGAAAAAATAAACTAATATAAATCTTGTTTAGAAACAGTGATTAAATTTGTTGCGATATGAAAATTTAATCATTTAAAGTTCTTTTGAAAAAAAAAAGCAAACAATTAGAAGTTATTCAATTAAGAAAAATCTCATATATATTTTTATTACACCAATAAAAATAAAATCTTTTCAGGATCTCTTCAGAGCATTCTAAGTATAAACACATGTTTCAGTAGAAAGCATAATAATTCTGTCAAAATGAACTCTAAATACTTATATATTGAATGATATTATGCATCATTTAAAATAAGATTATTCATGATCCTTCATCAATTCTAAAAAACATAGCATATTCTTTCAAAATATATTTCTCGAATACTCATAAAAATAATTAATTACTAAACAGCTGCAAGAGAAATGTTAAACTATATGAGTCATTGAAATTGATTGCAACCAAACAGAAATGTTTAGGAATGGGAAGACATTAATCTCTTAGTTCAAGGTCGATGACATAACCATAGAAATGAAAACTTTTCGTACACGCATAAAATTAATTCAATGCAATTCGTTAATAAATGAGATACAAATAAAACTTGAATATTACGTACGACTTTCTTAATATTTTAAAAGATATACTTGTAGAAAATTTTAATTGATACGATTTCTATACACATAGAAAAATAGTATTTCAGAAAAAACACATACATATTTAAAAATATAAATTACTTCATGAAATCGACTACAAACATTTTTTTCATAATCAAATTAACGGTGACTCACGTATTCTTTTAGATTTTTTTTTCCTTTTGAAGAACAATATAAAAAGTACCTGATACAGTTGACGACGTGTGATTAATTACTTGAAAACAAACTTCAAAGGCTCCTGGATGTGTTCACTGGACTTGTGAAACTCTTGTAGTTGTTGTACACGGCAGAAAATAACTTCTCGTTTTATTCACCTAAATGTTAGTATGTTATGAGAGGCAATCCGCATTTTCGATTCAGTCCGCTTGTAAATTAGGCTTGCAGCCAAAAATGGGGGTTTTTTTTAAAGAAGAGAGTTAGAAGGTTATCAACTTATTATTTAGAGAAGATTTTCGAAATCAAATCCCAGGCGATCCCCCAATTATTTCTTTGGGAGTCCGAATAAATCTTCGAATAAAAATCAGACTCTTCAGAAGGCGGGATTTTAGATTGGCGAGGTGGTTTGTCTAGGGGTAAGTATTTAGGGTGAGTGATGAATTATTAATTGAATCTAAGTCATTTAAACACAAATACTTCAAAGTAAAAGAGAATTTATTTAAAGTTAAAGGGAAATATTTTACAAAAGGGGGTATTTACAAAGAGAAAGAAATGCAGGAATTAGGTTAATTAAAAGTTGAGTTATACCTTCAGAAGACGGGGAAATAAACCTTTCTCATTCTTGGATGTTAGGACTGGTGGTGCCGCTCTGGGCGCGGAAATGCGGTAAAGACGCGACGTGTTGAACAAGCAGTGGTTAGTAGGCCCTCTGCCGAAAAATTATTCAAGCCGGAGCTACGAAAGCTCACTAGATGGCGCTGCTTCGAATGCAGTAATAAATAAATTGAGATTTATGGTCCTCTGAAAAGGATATGACTCAACCTTTTAACAAATGTTTCAAAGGGAAAATCCTACATACATATATAAAATGGATGTTTGTATATAGGAAATTGCATCACTCCAACACAGTTCAACCGAAGACTATGAAAATTGACATATATATGTATTTTTTTATGGAGAAGGTTTTTCTGCTGTCCTCTTTGTTGCAGCTGTACTGGGTGGCGCTACAGCACATATTATATTTTTTTACAAGGCTCAATCAACCGTCAAGTTACCAACATGGTTGACAAAAATTATGCGAATTTGAGCCAGTGCATTTTTGTTATATTTCCATTGAATCGCCATTATAATGTAGGGAAATGGCGTTATGTGGGAATATTACAATTTTAACAGAAAGTAATATTAATTTATTACACAGCCGGATATAAATTATTCACAATATTTTAAGCATTCATTACACAAAATTTGTAACAATTTGTTACTTTTGCTGAAGAGAGATCAGCTTAGGAAGGTTTTCGAAAATCGACCCACAAGGAGTTATAAATAACAAAAATTCTTTTTATCAGCTATTAGATCCACAGACTTAAAAACTTTACAAATTTGGTTTTTGCTCAGCTGAGGTATGCAAAAAGCCTTTTTACTGTTTAATTTGAAATTCACGTCAAGTTAAGATAAGTGACTACCCAAAATTCGTAGTTTTGGTGAAAATTTTCGAAATTTCTTTTATGCTTTTATTTTATATAGCCCATACTTTAAGACTCAAAAACACTCTATTTTTTGTTTCTACGTTATTTAGAAGCAAAGTTATAGCATAACTAGTAAATCGGAAATGGAGTTTTCAAAACCAGAAGTAGATTCATACACAATATATTTTTAAGATATTGAATTGAAATTTTCGAAACATGTCTTATTTAGTTCTATCTCTGTTATGAATCAAAATCTAATCTCTATCTTTCTATTTATGTACTTTATTGCTTATTATTATATTTATTGCTTTTTATGAAAAAAACATTAATTTTTTTTAAAAAAATCGTGTTTTTGCTTAAAATATGGCATATTTAAAAAACTTTCAGAAGTATTACAAATCTTTTAATTCCTAGAACATATAAAGATGTTATTCACGTACTGTATAAAAATTATTTGAATACATGTATTAGAATTTTGGGTAACTGCAATTTTTCATCCAAATTTCACGAAAAACGGCAATTGTTATAGTCTATAAAACTCTCCAGAAAACAGCAAAAGGTTAAAAAAAAGTCCAAATTAGTTAAACATGAAGTTAAAGAGATCTTGACCTATAAATATGGCGAGTTTAAAAAATGTACAATTAGTAGAAAATTTTTTATACTGTATTAAAATCTTTAAATGTATTTTCTGAGAAACCATGTTTTTCAATTTTTTGCTTCACAGTAAAGTTCACTACAGGTTTTCTTTTTCAATTTCTACTATTAACTCACACTCTCTCTCTCTATATATTTATTTATTTATTTGTTTCTTTATTTATTAATCTGTATTGGTGGAATTTTTAGTCGTTAATAAAATACATTTTAAAGCGCTCAATTGAGCAGAAATTTAATATAATGATTATATTGGATGGCAATACAATAATTTTTGATTGTAATTAATACAAATTAATTGATTAAAACTAAATAACTAAAGAATTACAAATACACAGCCACGTTGGCATCATTTTTGGCGACTTGTGTCAAAACTTAAAAAGGTTTTGAAGGTCAAATATATGATAATCAAAAGTAGTATTTTAGAGGTTAAAAGAAACGTAATAAAAAAATCTCTCATCGTGGGATTATAGTAAAGCAAACAAAATGTCTTTTTTTATTTGGATATAGTATTAAAGATAGCTAATGAGCGTTTGAAGTGGAATCTTTTATTTTTGTTGATCACCAGATGATAAAAATAAATTATATCAGTGTAAATGTGTACTTTTTATTTTGTCAGAAAGCCTTTTCTTTTACTTCATTCCAAAAAATTATTTTTTTAAACCTTTTATTTTCAATATGTTTGCGCTCCCCTCACAGGGTTACCGCACCCCTCCCCCATTGGGGGGGGCACCCCACAATTTGAGAAACACTGCTTTAATGATAATGAATAAAAATTAATTACCACTAATGTTGTGATTCTGTCATATGCATATACATATTCATATTAATTGTAACTATTTAATAAAAAGTAGCTAAAATAAAAATTTTCTTTGTTGATTTAAGTAGGAATTGACTTAAAGTTTTTTTTATGTATATTATACTTGCTAAGATATTGAATAGAAATTGTCAGAAAATGTTTTATTTAATTTTATCTGCAGCCTATACTATTATCTAATCTCCGTGCATATATTTAGGTATTTTATTGCACTTTTGGTGAGAAAATAACATTAGTTTCTTGTAAAAAATTGAGTTCTTGCATAAAAATTGACATACTGTAAAAGTTTTCAAAAGTATTAAAAATCTTATAGTTCTAAGTACAAATAATGATGTTATTTATGGATTGTATAAATATTATTCCAATATATTAATTAGAATTTTCAATACAAGCCTTGCCTTAACTGCAATTTTTCACTAAAATTTTACTCAAAATTCCCAATGTATCCAATTTTTTTTAATTTTGTCGAAATTGTACTTGAATTCTTAGTTTTATGCCCCATTTCAAATAAAAAAGTGTTTATTTAGTTGAAAATTTATATATTTAAAAAAAAGTGCCCCGAAGGTAGTCACATTAAAACGTCTTCATCCTTCAATCTGTATTGTTTAATTTTTCAATTTACTCGTGCGAAGAATGGGTATACCAGCAAATGCTCATATAAAGAGAAACACCGTGAATAAAAATATTATATACTATATTTTAAAGAAGAATTTGT
Organism: Trichonephila clavipes; assembly: GCA_019973935.1. NCBI lineage: Eukaryota > Metazoa > Arthropoda > Arachnida > Araneae > Nephilidae > Trichonephila > Trichonephila clavipes. Next base: position 42,898 of record BMAU01005185.1, read on the forward strand.
ATAGAAATCTCTGTATGCATATTATATACTATATGCAGTATCAAAACGCCTTTGATCGAATTTGGACCCTCGCCAAAATTTTCACCGTTTCCGTTGCAGATGGCTCTACTAATCCTAACTAACTGCTAGATCCCAACTTACTTAAAAAGTTAGAAGTTAGATTTTTTTTCTTATTTAATCTATCGGGATATATATAGAAAAAGGAAAAAGGATATGTACAATTTTTTCTTACATTCTTGATTATTTTTTTGGAGTTCCGAAGTCGTAATTGAAGTAATTTATCTTTAGCGAAAAAGAAGTGCTTCGAAAAAAGGGAACCAAAAATAAAAAGCTGAAAAACCCAGGTTAGAAAATCGTCTTTTCAGTAAGTAATACCTTCCGAATAGAAGATTTTTTTTTTCCGAATCCTCACGAATTTCATTTTTCCTGCTTTATGACTTCCAGTTCCTTTAATTGAGGAAGTAGCTTTAAGAAAAATACCAATTTTTCATTAGTTTAGGTATAAAGTATCAAAAGCTTTAAATAAAATATCCGATTTTTCATTAGTTGAAGAATGGAAGGTGAACTATTTAAGTCTCTGGAAATTTCGATAAATTAGTGAGCCTTTCATAAGGCTGGATTTAAAGTTTGAAAAATGAACGGCTTGATGCGCAAATTTATGCTTTTCTTTTAGAAATAAAAATATAGAATTTTTCAGTCAAATTCATCATGATTTTTTTAATTTTCTTATGCATATTATTAGTTGAATGTAACAGAAATGTATTTTGAACGCATTAAGTATTATTCTGCTACAATAGTAATGTAATAAATACGCTGTTTTATAAGTTAATCTCGAGAAAGATGGAATATATTGTAGATAGAAAATTATATTTAATATGCCACTCGTACTTAAATATATGAATAACGTCATACCATGGTATTGCATGTTTCCTCGAGGCATAGGTAAACAGCTTTTGAATGAAAAAAAAAACGCACTAAAAAACAATTGTCAATCCCCAATTTGTTCTCCTTTTATATAGAGCTTGCGGGTGGCGCTACGGTTGCCCGTGATGTGCATCTGCGCCATAATGCTAATGATTTGCATATTTCATCACCGCCAACGCATGCTGTAAATTTCACATGGCTTGCATGGTTTCTTCAGGATCAAATCGCCGCACTGTTAATCATTAACTTCTGAATTACCGTAAAATCCGGCGTATAACGCTCACTTACAACACAAACAATGAGATCGAAATTTATGGGTGTGCGTTATAAGCCGGGTATAAAAATGATAGCTTGAAAAAAAAAAAGATGAGCGAAAGAAAAATTAAGCTTCGACATAGATCGGAATTCTGTTTATTTTAAAGAAGCGACATATCTAATGAAGTTAGAGGGTTCTGATTCTTATAGTATACTGTTCTTTCAAAATTCTGTGATAATAACTCAAATAAATGACTTAAAAACATACGAGCATCGTACACGAACACTTCTGGTTCCTTTGTAAAAAAGGGGTGCCCGTTATTCGGCGAATATACCTAAAAATTAAAAACATGCAGCTTGAAAGTACGAGTATGAACGGTAACTAACATCTATTCTTTTACACGCTGTCTTGCATATCTTTTTATTACTCTCTTTTATATCTGATAACCTAATCTACAAACTACGTTTAGACTGTAAGGAGGTGGTAGTTTAATTCTAAGTGAAACGTCAAAGAATATTACTCCATGCTAGTTTAAGTGGGCATCCTCACGATATTTCTCTACTACTAGTCTTACAAACCTGAGCTGTGAAGGACGAAGCAATTATCATTACCCTCTCCCAGGATGTCATAGAGTGGTATAACCAACGTCCTCTAAATGGGGCCTTTCTGAGAATATGTCTATTGCAAATGTATGTATATTTCTTCCTTTGCAACTTGGCCAAATATCTTCTACCCTTTATATTTATCACAAAGGCAGAAAATTTATCATAAAGGCAAAATCCCATTTTATTTGATGAATTAAAACATCTTTTGAATGTTGTTGTGTGCGATTTTATTTATTTCATAAAGAATAAATAGAACCTTTGAGTCTGTCTGCTTTACCTTTGAGCTCGTTATAATTTGTTTAATCTCTTAAAAAACTTCTGTTGATATTTCTTTTAGATAAGAGTTTCATGTTATAGAATGACTTATAAAACTTTAAATTTATCACTACTAAAATAAACATAAATGAATATTATTTAGATATACTTTTAACCTGTGATTACTTATTGCGTTCTTCCATGGAAGAATATCCATCTTTTGCAAAAAACAAAGCTAAACGAAGAAAATATGAAGATGGATATTCCTTTTACTGAAAATAATGGTATTTGTAATGGGAAGTAATGGATTGTACATTTTGATATCCAGATGTACAGTTTTTGTGATTTTTAGCTTCACTCTTTATGATTCCAAAAAATACAATATCTCTAAAATATATTTTTGCTTTCCACATTATATGTATAAAAAATCGACAGAATTGGGAATAAAAGTTCTGAAAGTTTTTTTCCAAGATTTGTTAGGTTTCGAATAAAGAAATATTGCTAAATTATATACTATCAATAAAAAGGATTACTGACTTCCGTTTGAGTCAAAGGTAAACAAATGATAAGAATTTAATTATTAGTAAATTTGATTGACTATTCAAGATGAGTTATTCAGGTTTATATTATTAATAGCTGGTATACCCGTTCTTCGCACGAGTGAATTGAAAAATTAAACAACACAGATTGAAGGATAAAGAAGTTTTTAATGAGTCAATTTTAAGTGAATTTCAAATTTAACAAACAAAAAAAGCCTTTTTGAATATCTCAGTTGAACAAAAAAAAAACATATTTGTTAAATTTTAAGTCTGTAGATCTAAGAGCTGATGAAAAGGATTTCTTTTTATTTATTACTCCCCGTGACTCTCTTGTGGGTCGATTTTTGAAAACACCTTCCTAAGCTGATCTCTGCTCAGCAAAAGTAACACATTGCTACAAATTTTGTGTAATGAACGCTTAAAATAGTGAAAATAAGTTATATCTGGAAATATAATATAAGTTAACGTTACTTTCTGTTGTATTTATTTTATGTTAAAATTGTAATCTACCTCACGCTTCACCTATTCAAGCCTTTGCAGTTTGACTTGAGGAAACGTTTCGTTAAGTCTAGCTACTTTCATAGCTCGAGCTTTATTAGATCTTTGGGGAAGATTAGACTTACGCTTTCGTGGCATAATGCTTAGTAGGTACATTTTCTACACTTCGAAAAAATACAGTACGGAAGTTATTATTGTTTTTATACTTTAAAAATGCAATACCTACCAATTCAGTTACAATTATAGCGTTACAATTAACTACTAACCACAAACAAATTATTCAAATTTGTCCAAATGATGTAGTGTGAAAGACAAAGTTTATCTACTTTAAATACCAGAAGCGATAAAAAGTAAGTTTTATTCTGAAATAAAAAAAGCGATTACACTGATCAAAACAATAAATTAGAAGCAAGCACACACTGTCGCCCTGGCGTAGACAAAACAAAAGGAAAGTTTGGCTTCACACATGAAAGATATATATGCTGACGTGCAACTCTAACGATTTTTGCAGCGCACGCCAGAATAGCTTGCAGATAGCAGAATTTTTTCCTACTTACATGACAATTATCGTTATATTTTGGACACTGAGGCTGTGCAGTCTTTCTTTTTCGGGGTACTAACCTTTTCAACACTCGTCTATCACCGACCTTCATCTTCAAATTTCGCCCACTCTTGTGCTTCGTAGAAGACACTTTATCCAGGTTTTGTAGGCTTTCATAACTTTGACACAGTTGTCCTTGAAACTCTCTCACAAGGTTGGCTGTTCTGGACCTGGATGTTGTATCGAGGCGAGCTCCAATTATCATGCCGCTTTTCCGTCGGAGAGGTCGGACATAATCACTCTTTGCTAGGAACATGATTTTGTTCAGAAACTCTCCCACTGCCAAATGCTTATCTGATTTATACTTTCTCTTTCCCCACCACGAACTGGCACACTGTTGCGATACGTGATGGCCGTTTTTTGGAAGGTCGAAGGATGACTCATTTTTAAATGGGTGCTCCAATTATTTTGTCTTGTACCTGTATATGTACGCACAATTTGAAGTATAGTGTAATACTAAGTCTTAACATTTCGATGGGGCCAGAGATAATATCAGCCTTTTTGGATTATTTTTATATTTTTATTTCTTTTTAAGCAATAAATAACACATTACTTTGCCAATCCCTGTATTTTCAAGAGTCTAAATTCCTGCTTCCAATGAAAAATTCCCACTTTCACCAGAAAGAAAATTCCAGATGAGAAATATTTCATGTACAAACTGTATATCTTAAAAACACTAGCACTAATAATCTCACTATAACAATTAAAATATGCGTAAATCAAAGACAGAAAGAAGAAAATTCAGAGCTCGTACGCTGTACGGGCAAACCATTTGTGCCCAGCTTCCAATAGTCTATACGGTGTACGAGCAAACCAGTCAATGGGTTAAGCTGTACCATGTGAATATTTCAAGGTTTAAAATAAACGAACTTCAAGTTCATAATTCTTAACTTGAATGAAACTGACTATCAAATACGTGATCGCTCTAACCATTAAGTGATTATTTTGATTACATTTGGTTTGACTAACCCATTAAATAATGTTCAGAATTTCAATATAACTATCATTTGATAAATTTGTATAAAGAATTTACACTTAATTTGCAGTAATTTTCTTTTTTCAGGTATTTCAAATAAAAAAAATCGGTAAGAGATACAGAGAGAGAAGAAAAAGAGCATTAAAATTTACAGTTATGTCTCATAAGGTACACATTGTATTACAATATATTCCAATAAATAAGATCAGATTTCATGATTAGATATTTTACAATTATACATTTTTTCCTTAGCAACACACATTAATGGCAAGTATCACGCAAAGGTAGATTAAAAGTGAAAAGAGTGTAATTTAAATTGCACTTTAAGAAAGAATATAAATGAGTGTTAGCAGGTTTTGCATAATTGCTTTTACAATTGGTGTATTTAGACTTTAATCATTTCGGAAAATTTTCAAGTTATGTAGATTGTCATTTGAAGTGACAAATAAAATAAATTTCCTTGTATGAAATGTGAATATTTGATTACATTGCTTTTAGCTCTAATAATACTAACTACAAGATTCAGACTTTATTAGATTTTGAAAATATGAATATATTATTTATATTCTTAGCATAAAAGTTGAATTATCAAAACTCACAAAACATTTGGGTTTCATTTGGGTAACTATTTACCATGTGCATTTGTCATAAAAGTAGACATTTTAAGAATTTGTTTAATTTTGATTGCAGTTGGAAAATAGATATCAATATCAATGACTTAAAAGGAACAAGATTATGATAATAATAGTTTCCCCTTTAATCCAATAAGAATTTTAATAGAAATATCTCATTATTATTATATATTTTTGAAAACTAAGCTCATTATTTGGAAAAAATAGTATGGACGGAGATTATGTAGAAAAGTATTTGCTTTATATCAGGGATGGGCATCAAGTCTATCGCGATTAACCAGTGGACTACCAATACATTTTGGGGTGACTGTCTTTACTAAGGCATAAGACACGCATACTAAAAGAAGCATATTTATGGAACACCGACGCCAACTAGACTGCGGAATTGGTTTTTCACAAAATATGTGATTGTATTTACTTTAGCAAGGGATTCAATAAATGTGTAGACACGACACTTGTACTTTCATTGGAAGCTGAGGCTTAATACATTCACTGCCATTTTAGGAAAAAAAAGCGTTTACTGCAATGCCAGCTGTAGAAATAAATTTTTCTCCACACGACGACTGAAGGAGAGAATAAATGTTTATGATCAGTTCTTACCCCGATAGTACGGGATTGGCTATTTATACATCATCCTACATCCCTCGGCTCCACGAGATGGAGTTCTCGAGTTGATGCCCTGTCCTGCAATAGCTTGGGAATCGGCATCAAACAAATGTAAGTACATACGTCGGTTTCAGATTCATTGCTTCACGTATGTTCTTGCGGAAAAAGGGTTCGCTGTATACCACCTTTCCAGAGGAAAAAAAACTGTTTTTTGTTGTTAATGGACTTTCTGAGCGTTACTTAAAGCATGTTGTTTTTCTGTAACTGCTGCAACATCTCCAGTATGTTTGTGTGTCGATGGATAATTTTCCCGTTGAGACGTTGGGGGCAGTCTCTTGTTGAGATGGCTGGTTTGGTTGACGTGCGTGCCGTTAGATTCACTTGCCAAGATTTATTGGGAATTTCTTAGATTCTCCATGGACGGAACGCATAATCAGTTAGTAAGATGAAAGGCTCAACTGCCATCTAGTGTTCAATTCTTTTGCCACCACTTCGGCGTAAGCTGTTGAACTTGGCAGGGATGTTTATCCGAACTACCGACATACCGGTTCACATCTACTCCGTGTATGTTTTAGACCAGTGGTCACCAAAATTTTTGAACTCATGGACCAGAAAATTCATAATTTAAATTCCGCGGACCACTAATATGATTTCTTCAGTGCTAAAAAAATATTTATAAAAAATTGTGATCAAGAACATATAAAATGTACCTAGTTAAAAAAATGAACATATTAATTATGAGCAAATAATGAAGGCTTTATTAATAAACATTAATAATATAAACAAAAACTGTAAAAAAGCAAACCAATTAAAAATAGTTTAAGTATATGAAACTTTTACGGTATCCGACTATTTAAAAAGCATTTAAATGGATAATTTTCATGATATTTAGTGTCACTTAGATTAGAATATATGCCTAAAATTGTTTTAAGTGGAAATTTTGACAAAAAAAATATATTTAAATATAATATTTTGCAAAAAATTAACTTAGAATAGTCTTTTTTCCAAATGTTCTCCTTTTGTGAAAAAAGGTCCTATTATAATAATATTTTGCCTGTATATAGCTCTGACCTCTCTACAGAGGCTCAACTAGAATTTTGAAAAATTCACATTATTTTCAGAGTTACCACCAATTGAAATAATTATTGGCGTTTTTCTTAAAATTACTTCCCTCTGTTGTCGTAAAATACAAAAACCTACTTCTAAGTTATATGTTTTCAAGATTATTCTAAGTTAATTTTTTGCCAAAATATTATATTTAAATAATTTCTTTTGTCAAAATGTCCTTAAAACAATTTTATGCATGTATTCTAATCTAAGTGGCACTAAATATCATGAAAATTATCCATTTATGCGCTTTTGCAAAATCACGGTTCCGAACGTAGTCGGATACCTTAAAATTATACATTCCTTGTGTGATGGATATATGTTCCTGCTTAATTGAAATAAGATTGTGGATGTTAATATCCATTGTTGTTACTTTAAGACAGAGAACTGCATTTATTTTAAGCTAAGATCGCTACCATGTTTTAATGGCTGTGACAGATTCTGTGAAGTAGTGCTTTTATAACTTTTCACTTATTGTTATGAATTGAATTATGTTTCAATGCAACTTAAAAACATAATTTAACGTGAAGAATAAGTATATTCCACATTTTCTGGGGACCAGCAAAAAATTTTCACGTGGACCACTAGTGGTCCGCAGACCACCACTTTGGCGACCGTTACTTTAGATGACCTATTCGGGAAAGTCATTGAGCTCTTTTATTCCTGTTTTTTGTTGTTTACGACTTGCGGAAGAAGACCCCGCGGCATTTCTTTAAGACGCTTCGAAATTCGTGTAAGAAATTCCTGTATTATCTGAAATTATATACATATTCATTTAAAAAAAGTATAATGTCAACAAAATATACTTTTTTGTTTATGTTATTGCAAATAATATGCATGGAAAAAAATTAATGAAATTTGAATCAAAGAATGATGTAAGCTATTATTTCATTTGTAAATTAATACCAAATGAATCCAAATAATTTCACAACATATTGACTGAATATTTAAGAAATGAATCAGATTGATTTTTTCTAGATAAATATTTAAAGTCGAATTCTGCATCCCCCTTAATGTTTCTGAGTTAAAAAAGTAAAAAGAACATTTCTTTTTCACAAGCAAGCTTAGCACTTTTCGGTATAAGGTTATCGCTTTTGAGGAAGCTTGCATAGTAAAGAGGCTAAGTGATTTTTTTCGAATTTCCCTTTAAGTGTCTCTTGAGAAAACGATACGGATCACTATCAGTTATGATAATTCTTGTCCCGCGTGAGATGGGTCTACCCCTGAACACCCCCCGAGATTTCTAGATTGACACAAACGGATTTCTTTAATCTCATCCTCATTTGCATGATAAACGAGGATCGGGAGATTATGCGATCCTGTTAAGGAGCAACAAAGGGACTGAAAAGTATAAAGAAAAATCTTTAACTTTGTTTAATCACCAAAGGCTCATCACCTTTGACTAAGGAATTGCAATGGCAATTTCTTGTAACAGCTTTGGATGGTATAAAGCAGTTTTTGTGTAAGTAGATGAGACACCATTCTTTTTCTTTGTGCATGCTTCTTTTTTGGAACGTTGCCATGTGGTCATTGCGTTCCATTTAATTTTATTAAAATACAGACCCCTACGCATTAATCTTTGGAGATGTAATTAACTGAATTGATTTGACTTGATGTTTCTTCGATGGTGTATAAAGATTGTGGTCAGGATACTGCAAGAAAAGAAAATCTGAATGATCAGTGGGATTTAAATTTACTTAATTTCCGTTACGAATAAAGGAATCAGATATGTTCTTTTCTGTAAAAACAAAAGCAACATGGAACAAAGGATCCAGAAAACAAAATTGATTCGTTTGGTTTATATTTGGGCGGTATTTTTGGGACACCCTGTATATATGAAGCAATTATGTTATTTTGAAATACTTATGTGAGCGACAAATGATTAATCAGCAAAACAAAGTCATTGAACAATCAAGGTTTGAATTACAAACATCTCCATTTATATAATTGCTACATTTCTTTTAAAAAAATTGAGACACGCAACAAAGTTGACAAGATCTATTTTTTAATAAATTGCTGAATACGGTAACAATTTTTATGAAGAATAAAAATGAATTTATTTTTAATGTAAATACAAGATAAATTAAATAAGGTTTTTTTTAAAAAAATACAGTCAAGTGAGTTCTTAGCAATATTGATAGATTTAATGTATGTAAATATTTTTTTTATCTAATGCTAATTTTAATAGAATATTCCATACTACATTATCAATAAATCAAAAATAAATCAAATCATTATAAATAAATCAACCATCAGAAGTTGCTTAAGGAAGTTGCGTGTATGTCAAATATATTTTTAATGTATGCTTATCAGATGCTTATCATAGTATAAAATGTCTAAATTCATCCTTTTTTCAAGTAAAATGATCGTAATAATTAAAACAATCTATAAAGGTTAGAATATGTTATATTATTAAAAGACAGTTCCGTATTTAATACTTCCAACAATTTTAAGAACCCAATGCCGATTTTTTTAGTGTTGCTATTCGAGTAATATATGAATATTTTAATACATAGAAGTGAGTCATTTATCAGGATGTAAAAGTATAATTAATGTAAAATTATAAAAATGACTAATAAATCAAAATTTAGGAATAATTAGCGTGCGAAAAAATATAATTGATTAATATGTCAAAAAATGCAAAAAGTATGCGCACTATATGTCTACATATTAATATTTTTAATTTAAGTACATCTTACACTCTGCAACATCTGGAGGTTCGTCAATACAGATAAAGACAATTCCTTTTTTTTTGTATTTTAGAAAAGTTTTATTATGGGGCTACGCGGATCATAAGAAACACACACAAAAAATATATTATTACGAATTTTGTGGAAAAATAGTGTAAATAATTTGTATTTGGATGTGTAATGCATTTATATGCACTATGTTATATTTATTTTATGTTAAGATTGTAATATTTACAAGAAACACCGTCTCTTACGTTTTAATAACGAATTCAAAGGGAACGGTGAATTCTTCGTGATAGAGTCAAGTTGGCATAATTTTTTTTTCTGACGACTTGGCGACCATGTTGCCGACCATTTTTGGCGAGTTCATGACGCTATGGATTTTTCTGGAAATTAGTGGAGAAATTTACTAATTTCAAGATCAATGATGCAAGCGGATCTTTCTCAAAGGATCCGCGAGGCCTATAAATAGAGAGATGCTCTCCGAATCTGAGTCCATATTGTTTCAGTTAGTGATTAGTAGTCTTACCTTGACTGTAAAGAGTCGATCAGCGATTAGCTCTGCTGTTGAGTATGACGAGAGGTGTGCTTGTGAATAATCATTCACATACTCGTATTTTAGAAACTGATAGTTGTGTATGAGCGCTGTTGAAGGAGTGAAGACCTTCTGAGATTTATTCTGGGAATTTCGCTTTGTATCCTGCATTTGAAGGATTGGAATTTCGACAATAAATTTACATGGCTCGTAAAAAACTGTCTTGTTCATTGCAACTGATATGCATAAAATCCACGAACACCGATCAACGTAAAATATGATTAAAACTTAGGTTGTATTATTAGGGCCACCAACCCTTTAATTACAGTTTACAAATGTACAAAACGATAGTTCATCTCCTACTAAGATTTTACGCATAACATTAACACAAGTTTTGCGTTACTGAGCGTCGTCCTCTTGTCGACGCTTTTCAGCACTTATTCATAGATTCTTCATTCGATTAAGCTAAACATAAAATTTTCTTTAAAGAAAACTGTTACATATTGGTTGAAGAAATCATATTTGTTCTGTTTGTTATTTTCCTTTGTCTATGTCTTTGTAGAATGTAAATAATTAAATGTTTCATTAGAATGAAATATTTTTGCATCATACATATGAAATGCAATGAAAACATTTAGCCCTTAAATGCATATTTTTACCCCATTCCAGTTCCACCTAATTTTATTCAAAAACCTGCAAGAATTTCCGGACACACGTTGATAACCATTGTCTGATAAAAACATGATATTATTTTTGTATTCTAAGGTATTTTAATTCATACTATTTAAAATTTCTTTATTCAAATAACTATTAATAAAATTAATTGGGTATTTTTGAATTAAGCAATATTTAGTAAAATATTTATTTATTTTTCTGATTTTTTTGAAGCAATACATATACACTGCTGTTTGTAAAAAATGCAACGCTATGAATCACTCATCAGAATTAAATGAACTTTGTATCAAATATCAATTATAGGATGTTACGTAAAAAAGTTAAGTTTCAGAGCCACCGCGCATGCGTGGCGTGCGCAGCGCCCTCTGAACTGATGCCTAAAGCGTATAAATAAAGGGCTGCCGCGGGACGTTGTAAATAGTTAATGATTATTTGTTAGTGGCGAACGCTTTTAGTGAGACCTAAGTATGCCTCCACGACGAAATAAGGTAAAATTCCAACAACTTACGGTGTTTGAACAAAGCAGGATTATCGGCTTTCGAGAAGTAGTATTTTCCTATCGCGCAATAGGAGCTCGTGTGCAGTGGAACAGTTTTACAGTGATGCGAGTTTGGAAGCAATGGACCGATGAGCACCGAACAACTCGAAAAACTGGCAGTAGATGAATGAATGTGAATGTCCGTACAGCTTCCTCCAAACAGTTGACAGCCCATTAGTCTACTGCTACAGGTGTACTAATGTCAGCTTCGAAAATTCGTCGACGTTTGCTGCACCGTGAATTGCGTGCAAGGATGGCTTTATGCAGGATCCCCTCACGGCAAACAATCGACGGCTGCGTTTGCAATGGGCTCATGAGCGCAGAGCCTGACAAACCGATTGACACCAAGTTGTCTTTTCAGATGAATCATGCTTCAATTTGTGGGAGCATGATGACCACATTCGTGTTAGACGCTATGACGGTGAACGCTGCCTTCCAGAGTGTGTTATCCGACAACACACACACAAGTGGACTAAAACCCGGAGTTATGGTTTGCGGTGCAATTTCGTATCATGGACGATCCAATTTGCTACGAATTGAGGGTAATCTCAAAATCAACAAGTACGTCCGTGAAGTGCTACAGCCCCAATTCCTTTCTTTCCTTTAAGGCATCCCTGGAGCTATCTTTCAGCAGGATAATGCATGCCCATAAGCTGCAACGACTTCGATACTTCTGTTCAGCCCAACACATGTAACTTCTTCCTTGTCCTGTTTACTCGCCGAATATGTCGCCTATTGAGAACGTGTGGGATTTGGTTGGTCGGTGTCTCTCTCGTAATCCACGTCCTGCAGCTTCAAAAGACGAGCTTTTCCAGCGCATGTAAGCAATACGGAATTTCTCAAGCAGATATTCAAAATCTGTTTGACTCCATGCCCTGTTGTATAACAATACTTGTTGCAGCACGTGGTGGCTACACCAAATACTGATTTCGGACACTTAAAGTATCCGACTGCGTTCGGGATCGTGTTTTTGTAAAACCGTATAAACGGGTAATGTGTATGATATTTAGAGTCACTTAAACTAGAAAACGTAAATAAAATTGCGTTTTAAAAATATTATTACAATAAAAAATTATTTAAGTACAGTATTTTGACTTAAAAGTACAATATTTTGACTTTGACTTAAGTACAATATTTCGAAATATATAATTTAGAAGTGTATTTATCCATATTTTACTACAACAGAAGGGAGAACTTTCAGAAAAAAACGCCGGTAATTATTTCAATTGGTGGTAACTCTGAAAATAAGATGAATTTTTCAAACATTCTATAATTCAAACTCTCTGGAGAAGTCTTTATTTTATCTAATCAATATATTATTATTATAGAAGCATTTTTATAAAAGGACAACGTTTTGAAAAATGGTTATTCTAAGTTATATTTTTGCCGAAATATTGTATTTAAATAATTTTTTTTGTCATAATGGCCTTAAAACAATTTTATACATGCATTCTAATCTAAGTGACACTAAATATCATGAAAATTATCCATTTATGCGCTTTTTTAAAATCACGGTTCCGAACGTAGCCGGATACCTTAATATTGTTCTTTTTTTTTTACTTTTAGAATTTCGTCATTTATTTGTACGAATACAAGTCATTTGTGCATTAAATTTCATTTAATTCTGATGATTCTCTCATGGTGTTGCATTTTTTACAAATAGCAGTTTATATTTGATATTTGAATGTGTTGGGTAATATATCTCAGTGTGTTCCTTGAAGAGATATTTTCTATTTTCGAGTTTTCTGTAAAAGATTTATCTAACTGAAAAAAAATTATTTCTCATCTGTTGTCCCGTATCAATTTTTAATGTTGCTCTTGAAAATTTTATTAGATATATGCTAGAATTTTGGAAAATACTGTGTTGCCAAATGTCTCCTAATAGCGTGTTTCGAAATAAATATTCAATATTATTAAGTCGACTTTTTAAAATTTATTTTTTACGTAACCTATGACTACATTCCTTGTAAAAACAAAATCTTTTAAAGCTCTAAACAAAAATATCATGCATTTAAGGGTTAAGTGGCTGCAATTGACGTCAGAATTCTTTCCTAAATATTTTTGGCTAAGAGAATATCTTTTTTTAAGAATATTTTTGTCATAAATTTCAAGTTATTTGGTACATGGACTTTTAATGCTAAAATTATGTTCTTTGAGTACGCAATAAAAAAAGTATTAGTTTGTGGATGAGTACAGAACAAGTTCAAAAAAGTAAAAAAAAAAAGTCACACTTGGCTAAAAAGAAGACTCAATTTAAAAAAGTCTCCGTAATTCTGAAGTTTAAAATTAGTTAATAAAGTGTAGAAGCTTTAAAATGTGGTTGTCTTAAGCAATATATGAGAAAAAAAAGATGAACTTGATTAATGGTTACAGACGAAGATTACTAGAAAAAAACAGGAAATCTTCAAAGCAATGAATGCTTTTGAGTACAAAAAAAAATATTTTTGCTCAGCAAAACAATACAAACTCAGTTTTATTAAAAAAGAATTAAACTTGAAAAACATCTTAGGCGTTTCTATAAATGAAAGAAAAATAATTTATTTTAATTTTTGTGTTTCACTTAATTTTTTTATTACTTATACTCAAGAAAATTTTCTGTACGTCACAAGAAATAAAAGAAAATTGGCTTATTAACCTTTTACGTACCTTTATATTTACTTTTCACAATTTATTTTTTTATTTTTACCAAAGAAAAGGTAAGATACCCAAAGCTATTCAAGATATATATTAATTCAAGAGGCAAAATGTCTGTTTATTCAAACAAAAAAAAATTTAGTTTTTAAATAATGAGAAAGTTTTCACACTCGAAACGTTTCGACATGATGTTTTTCCGGTTTTACATTGCAGAAACAATTTTTTAAAAAAATATTTTCTCATATAAATTTTTTTAAAGTATTATTTTTTACCCTAATTTTTATAGGTAGGCATTTATTACTTCCTCTGAAAAGAATTCTTATTTGGTGACAAAGAAAAACATTTTCGTGTGAAATAATTTTTTTTTGCATATGCATTTAATGAAATGAAAACAATGAATCGGTTGCGAAAATGCGGTATATGGTTGAATTATTTTCTATTTCCTTCCACCTTCAGGCAATATATTTTTATATGTTTTGCTAAAATTTAAATTATTTTATTTTTTAAAACATTAGAATTTTGAACAGTTGAGCATCTTATAAAAACTGAATGATTTTTCTCTAAAAAGAAACACGAATTACAATAAAGGGCTGAAAAGTAAAAAATACCTTTAGAAACTCGAAGAAAGTGACCTAAGGATATTATTATAAATTTAATATAAAAGTTATATATAAATTTAAACACTAATAAAAATATTTCTACGTCAAATTATCAATATTTATCACTGGTGGAGTAAATCAATACGTTTTCAAAAAAAATCCTTAAAAACGGATAACTCTCCCTTCTAAAATTGAATTGTAGTTTTTACTGCTCAATAATCATATGTTTAATGTTTTAAATTTACCTAAACTAATAAAAATAAAATTATTTTGAGTTCAGGAAAAGACCCGACAGTTGCCTCTAAATTAGAAAAAAGGCGATGACTAATAAATACCGTTTTCTTTGATCTAAGTGCTATATAATTAGAATTCATGCATACATTAGCAATGTAAAAGAGTATCAGTTATGATATTGTAAATCATGAACATCCATGCTCTGAATGAGTGACTTATGCGTAGTAGGATTCAAAAGTTCCCGGACTGAGTCTATAAATTAAAAAATATTACCAATTAAACTGCTGAAACACGCCCCTCTTCGAAATAAGACCCTTGAGTAGCAACACACTTTTGCCATAGCTTGTAAAGCTCATCGAAATATTTTTGAAATATGCGATGTCCTTTTAACTTCATTTGCGGAATGCGGATTGGTCTTCGCTTAACCTGCGAAGGACAATATGTTGACACACCCTATGCATGTTAAGTTGCTTAGTCAGTATTCATTGACACTTGACCGAGGATATCCCATCTGATTATGCTATTGTTTGAAGCTTGTTCTTATTTACCGCCGCAGAATCTTTTCGATGTTTTCAGTGATGCGGGAAGTCTGCGGACGTCCAGAGCGTTTGCCGTCTTCTACACTTTCCCTGCCTTCTCTGAAACACCGATGCCACTCAAAAGCTTGCGTTCATGATATTGTAGCACAGACTTATACATGCTTCAAAGTCTCCATAGCACTTTTTCCCAAACGAACACAAAAATTGATATCCATTATATATAATCCTATATTAATTGATCGTTTATTAACTGATCCATTATATTCGTCGTATATTAATTGATATCCATATATTGATATCCAATAAATACAATTTCTTTCAATAGCCGACGACCAAATATATTCGCCTACAAAATACGACGCCGTGGCGATCCACTGACCACGTGATTTGTACCAATTTTTTTAGAAAAGGGGAAGGATGCAATAAACAGAAATGTTATTGTAGTCGTCCTAATGCAAATTTTTTTCTCGTTATAGGTTCAGTCCGGGAACTTTTGAATCCTCTAGTAAAACTATCAGTATGTGAAAAATGAGCTTGTGACGTCTTACGCGTCTTTTCTTTAACAAGTCCTTTGGGTTCTTTGGGTCAGAATTAATGGCAACTCTTTTCCAACCAAATCCAAGAAACGAGATGTGAAGAAAAGATGCAAATAAACGGACTTTAAATATAGGATCTTAGAGTAAGCGGTATGGCAATGTAAAAGAATGGTAGACAATTGATGTGCGTTGTGGCAGTTGATGATTATTGCAGTTCGTGGTACAAGATTGATTAAGGTATCCGACTACTTGCGACAACTTTTTTTTGAAAAAGGAAATATGGAGATCTTTTATGATTTTTTATATTTATATAGTATATTTTAAGGAAAAAATCCTAAAATTGGTAAAACAAAAAAAAAAAAATTATTATTATTAAAATGGGAAAACTAGTAAAAATGTACGAAAATTACATAAACGGGGCCCGCTCTCTACAAAGATTTTATGAACAAATTCCTCAATTTTTCAATTTTGATGTGTTACTTGTTATTCTGTTTGAAGTGATCTTCATGATAAGAAATATTTTAATTTTTAAAAAACTAGAGCACTTTATCTAAGTCATTATACGAAATTGCTTAAAAACATTGACTATATTCACATAAAGAGCTGCAAATTTTGAAATAAAACGGTTATTTATAAATCTGAAGATCAAAACACTTCTACTGTTATGCAAAACATAAGCAAAAAGTTTCAGCCAATTATTTTCAAAACTTTTTGAGCAATCGCGGTCCCCGTTTGAGTTTTTCGAAAAAACACGTTTCG
>BMAU01005186.1:0-16130 GCA_019973935.1 Trichonephila clavipes
CTAACTTACCGTCGATTCGGTGACCAAGCCAATAACTTTTTTTTTTGTCCACCATAGAAACTTACCAAAGTGACCCATTTAACTCGAAATTTTACCAGAAATCCAAATCTGGTCTCCGTTTTGCGAAATTCCTCTAACTTTTATTTTAAATTGAAAGATCATCTTTAAAAAAACCGACGCTTTGACACTGGACACCCAACTTACCGAGGATTCTGTGACCAAGCCAATACTTTTTTTTTTTTTTCACCTTAGAAACTTACCAAAGTGACCCATTTAACTCGAAAATTTTCCAGAAATCTAAATCTGGTCTCGGTTTTGCGAAATTCCTGTAACTTTTTTATTAAATTGAAAGATTATCTTTAAAAAAACCGACGCTTTGACGCTCGACACCAAACTTACCGACGATTCGGTGACCAAGCCAATAACTTTTTTTTTTTTCACCCTAGAAACTTACCAAAGTGACACATTTAACTCGAAATTTTACCAGAAATCTAAATCTGGTCTCCGTTTTGCGAAATTCCTGTAACTTTTATTTTAAATTGAAAGATCATCTTAAAAAACCAACGCTTTGAAACTGGACACCCAACTTACGGAGGATTCGGTGACCAAGCCAATACCTTTTTTTTTTTCACCCTAAAAACTTTCCAAAGTGACCCATTTAACTCAAAAATTTTCCAGAAATCTAAATCTGGTCTCGGTTTTGCGAAATTCCTGTAACCTTTTTATTAAATTGAAAGATCATCTTTAAAAAAACCGACGCTTTGACGCTGGACGCAACTTACCGACGTTTCGGTGACCAAGCCAATAACTTTTTTTTCACCCTAGAAACTTACCAAAGTGACACATTTAACTCGAAATTTTACCAGAAATCTAAATCTGGTCTCCGTTCTGCGAAATTCCTGTAACTTTTTATTTTAAATTGAAAGATCATCTTAAAAAAACCAACGCTTTGAGGCTGGACACCTAACTTACCGTCGATTCGGTGACCAAGCCAATAACTTTTTTTTGTCCACCATAGAAACTTACCAAAGTGACCCATTTAACTCGAAATTTTACCAGAAATCTAAATCTGGTCTCCGTTTTGCGAAATTCCTCTAACTTTTATTTTAAATTGAAAGATCATCTTTAAAAAACCGACGCTTTGACACTGGACACACAACTCACCGAGGATTCGGTGACCAAGCCAATACCTTTTTTTTTTCACCCTAGGAACTTACCAAATGAACCCATTTAACTCGAAAATTTTCCAGAAATCTATATCTGGTCTCGGTTTTGCGAAATTCCTGTAACTTTTTATTAAATTGAAAGATCATCTTTAAAAAAACCGACGCTTTGACTCTGGACACCCAATTTACCGACGATTCGGTGACCAAGCCAATAACTTTTTTTGTCCACCATAGAAACTTACCAAAGTGACCCATTTAACACGAAAATTTTCCAGAAATCTAAATCTGGTCTCGGTTTTGCGAAATTCCTGTAACTTTTTTATTAAATTGAAAGATCATCTTTAAAAAAACCGACGCTTTGACGCTGGACACCAAACTTACCGATGATTCGGTGACCAAGCCAATAACTTTTTTTTTCACCTAGAAACTTACCAAAGTGACCCATTTAACTCGAAATTTTACCAGAAATCTAAATCTGGTCTCCGTTTTGCGAAATTCTGTAACTTTTATTTTAAATTGAAAGATCATCTTTAAAAAAACCGACGCTTTGACACTGGACACCAACTTACCGAGGATTCGGTGACCAAGCCAATACCTTTTTTTTTCACCTAGGAACTTACCAAAGTGAACCCATTTAACTCGAAAATTTTCCAGAAATCTATATCTGGTCTCGGTTTTGCGAAATTCCTGTAACTTTTTATTAAATTGAAAGATCATCTTTAAAAAACCGACGCTTTGACGCTGGACACCCAATTTACCGACGATTCGGTGACCAAGCCAATAACTTTTTTTGTCCACCATAGAAACTTACCAAAGTGACCCATTTAACACGAAAATTTTCCAGAAATCTAAATCTGGTCTCGGTTTTGCGAAATTCCTGTAACCTTTTTTATTAAATTGAAAGATCATCTTTAAAAAAACCGACGCTTTGACGCTGGACACCAAACTTACCGACGATTCGGTGACCAAGCCAATAACGTTTTTTTTTTCACCCTAGAAAATTACCAAAGTGACCCATTTAACTCGAAATTTTACCAGAAATCTAAATCTGGTCTCCGTTTTGCGAAATTCCTGTAACTTTTATTTTAAATTAAAAGATCATCTTAAAAAAACCGACGCTTTGACACTGGACACCCAACTTACCGAGGATTCGGTGACCAAGCCAATACCTTTTTTTTTTCACCCTAGGAACTTACCAAAGTGACCCATTTAACTCGAAAATTTTCCAGAAATCCAAATCTGGTCTCGGTTTTGCGAAATTCCTGTAACTTTTTTATTAAATTGAAAGATCATCTTTAAAAAACCGACGCTTTGACGCTGGACACCCAATTTACCGACGATTCGGTGACCAAGCCAATAACTTTTTTTGTCCACCATAGAAACTTACCAAAGTGACCCATTTAACACGAAAATTTTCCAGAAATCTAAATCTGGTCTCGGTTTTGCGAAATTCCTGTAACCTTTTTATTAAATTGAAAGATCATCTTTAAAAAAACCGACGCTTTGACGCTGGACACCCAACTTACCGACGTTTCGGTGACCAAGCCAATAACCTTTTTTTTTTTCACCCTAGAAAATTACCAAAGTGACCCATTTAACTCGAAATTTTACCAGAAATCTAAATCTGGTCTCCGTTTTGCGAAATTCCTGTAACGTTTTTATTAAATTGAAAGATCATCTTTAAAAAAACCGACGCTTTGACACTAAACACCCAACTTACGGAGGATTCGGTGACCAAGCCAATACCTTTTTTTTTCACCTAGAAACTTACCAAAGTGACCCATTTAACTCGAAAATTTTCCAGAAATCTAAATCTGGTCTCGGTTTTGCGAAATTCCTGTAACTTTTTTATTAAATTGAAAGATCATCTTTAAAAAAAAACCGACGCTTTGACGCTGGACACCCAACTTACCGACGTTTCGGTGACCAAGCCAATAACTTTTTTTTTTTTTCACCCTAGAAACTTACCAAAGTGACCCATTTAACTCGAAATTTTACCAGAAATCTAAATCTGGTCTCCGTTTTGCGAAATTCCTGTAACTTTTATTTTAAATTGAAAGATCATCTTTAAAAAACCAACGCTTTGAGGCTGGACACCTAACTTACCGTCGATTCGGTGACCAAGCCAATAACTTTTTTTTTCCACCATAGAAACTTACCAAAGTGACCCATTTAACTCGAAATTTTACCAGAAATCTAAATCTGGTCTCCGTTTTGCGAAATTCCTCTAACTTTTATTTTAAATTGAAAGATCATCTTTAAAAAACCGACGCTTTGACACTGGACACCCAACTTACCGAGGATTCGGTGACCAAGCCAATACTTTTTTTTCACCCTAGAAACTTACCAAAGTGACCCATTTAACTCGAAAATTTTCCAGAAATCTAAATCTGGTCTGGGTTTTGCGAAATTACTGTAACTTTTTTTATTAAATTGAAAGATCATCTTTAAAAAAACCGACGCTTTGACGCTGGACACCCAACTTACCGACGATTCGGTGACCAAGCCAATAACACTTTTTTTGTCCACCATAGAAACTTACCAAAGTGACCCATTTAACTCGAAATTTTACCAGAAATCTAAATCTGGTCTCCGTTTTGCGAAATTCCTGTAACTTTTATTTTAAATTGAAAGATCATCTTTAAAAAAACCGACGCTTTGACACTGGACACCCAACTTACGGAGGATTCGGTGACCAAGCCAATACCTTTTTTTTTTTTTCACCCTAGAAACTTACCAAAGTGACCCATTTAACTCGAAAATTTTCCAGAAATCTAAATCTGGTCTCCGTTTTGCGAAATTCCTGTAACTTTTTTTATTAAATTGAAAGATCATCTTTAAAAAAACCGACGCTTTGACGCTGGACACCCAACTTACCGACGTTTCGGTGACCAAGCCAATAACTTTTTTTTCACCTAGAAACTTACCAAAGTGACCCATTTAACTCGAAATTTTACCAGAAATCTAAATCTGGTCTCCGTTTTGCGAAATTCCTGTAACTTTTATTTTAAATTGAAAGATCATCTTTAAAAAAACCGACGCTTTGACGCTGGACACCCAACTTACCGACGTTTCGGTGACCAAGCCAATAACTTTTTTTTTCACCCTAGAAACTTACCAAAGTGACCATTTAACTCGAAATTTTACCAGAAATCTAAATCTGGTCTCCGTTTTGCGAAATTCCTGTAACTTTTATTTTAAATTGAAAGATCATCTTAAAAAAAACCAACGCTTTGAGGCTGGACACCTAACTTACCGTCGATTCGGTGACCAAGCCAATACTTTTTTTTGTCCACCATAGAAACTTACCAAAGTGACCCATTTAACTCGAAATTTTACCAGAAATCTAAATCTGGTCTCCGTTTTGCGAAATTCCTCTAACTTTTATTTTAAATTGAAAGATCATCTTTAAAAAAACCGACGCTTTGACACTGGACACCCAACTTACCGAGGATTCGGTGACCAAGCCAATACCTTTTTTTTTTTTTTTTCACCTAGAAACTTACCAAAGTGACCCATTTAACTCGAAAATTTTCCAGAAATCTAAATCTGGTCTCGGTTTTGCGAAATTCCTGTAACTTTTTTATTAAATTGAAAGATCATCTTTAAAAAAACCGACGCTTTGACGCTGGACACCCAATTTACCGACGATTCGGTGACCAAGCCAATAACTTTTTTTTGTCCACCATAGAAACTTACCAAAGTGACCCATTTAACACGAAAATTTTCCAGAAATCTAAATCTGGTCTCGGTTTTGCGAAATTCCTGTAACCTTTTTATTAAATTGAAAGATCATCTTTAAAAAAACCGACGCTTTGACGCTGGACACCAAACTTACCGACGATTCGGTGACCAAGCCAATAACTTTTTTTTCACCCTAGAAAATTACCAAAGTGTCCCATTTAACTCGAAATTTTACCAGAAATCTAAATCTGGTCTCCCGTTCCTGTAACTTTTTTTTTAAATTGAAAGATCATCTTAAAAAAACCAACGCTTTGACGCTGGACACCTAACTCACCGTCCATTCGGTGACCAAGCCAATAACTTTTTTCACCTAGAAAATTACCAAAGTTCCCATTTAACTAAATTTTACCAGAAATCTAAATCTGGTCTCCGTTTTGCGAAATTCCTGTCTTTTATTTTAAATTAAAAGATCATCTTTAAAAAAACCGACGCTTTGACACTGGACACCCATCTTACCGAGGATTCGGTGACCAAGCCAATACCTTTTTTTTTCACCCTAGGAACTTACCAAAGTGACCCATTTAACTCGAAAATTTTCCAGAAATCCAAATCTGGTCTCGGTTTTGCGAAATTCCTGTAACTTTTTTATTAAATTGAAAGATCATCTTTAAAAAACCGACGCTTTCACGCTGGACACCCAATTTACCGACGATTAGGTGACCAAGCCAATAACTTTTTTTTTTTTTGTCCACCATAGAAACTTACCAAAGTGACCCATAAAATACGAAAATTTTCCAGAAATCTAAATCTGGTCTCGATTTTGCGAAATTCCTGTAACCTTTTTATTAAATTGAAAGATCATCTTTAAAAAAAAACGACGCTTTGACGCTGGACACCCAACTTACCGACGTTTCGGTGACCAAGCCAATAACTTTTTTTTTCACCCTAGAAAATTACCAAAGTGACCCATTTAACTCGAAATTTTACCAGAAATCTAAATCTGGTCTCCGTTTTGCGAAATTCCTGTAACGCTTTTATTAAATTGAAAGATCATCTTTAAAAAAACCGACGCTTTGACACTAAACACCCAACTTACGGAGGATTCGGTGACCAAGCCAATACTTTTTTTGTCCACCATAGAAACTTACCAAAGTGACCCATTTAACTCGAAATTTTACCAGAAATCTAAATCTGGTCTCCGTTTTGCGAAATTCCTCTAACTTTTATTTTAAATTGAAAGATCATCTTTAAAAAAACCGACGCTTTGACACTGGACACCCAACTTACCGAGGATTCGGTGACCAAGCCAATACCTTTTTTTTCACCCTAGAAACTTACCAAAGTGACCCATTTAACTCGAAAATTTTCCAGAAATCTAAATCTGGTCTCCGGTTTTGCGAAATTCCTGTAACTTTTTTATTAAATTGAAAGATCATCTTAAAAAAAACCGACGCTTTGACGCTGGACACCCAACTTACCGACGATTCGGTGACCAAGCCAATAACATTTTTTTGTCCACCATAGAAACTTACCAAAGTGACCCATTTAACTCGAAATTTTACCAGAAATCTAAATCTGGTCTCGGTTTTGCGAAATTCCTGTAACCTTTTTATTAAATTGAAAGATCATCTTTAAAAAAAAACCGACGCTTTGACGCTGGACACCCAACTTACCGAGGATTCGGTGACCAAGCCAATAACTTTTTTTTTCACCCTAGAAACTTACCAAAGTGACCCATTTAACTCGAAATTTTACCAGAAATCTAAATCTGGTCTCCGTTTTGCGAAATTCCTGTAACTTTTATTTTAAATTGAAAGATCATCTTTAAAAAAAACCGACGCTTTGACACTGGACACCCAACTTACCGAGGATTCGGTGACCAAGCCAATACCTTTTTTTTTTTTTCACCATAGAAACTTACCAAAGTGACCCATTTAACTCGAAAATTTTCCAGAAATCTAAATCTGGTCTCGGTTTTGCGAAATTCCTGTAACTTTTTTTTATTAAATTGAAAGATCATCTTTAAAAAAACCGACGCTTTGACGCTGGACACCCAACTTACCGAGGATTCGGTGACCAAGCCAATAACTTTTTTTTTTTTCACCCTAGAAACTTACCAAAGTGACCCATTTAACTCGAAAATTTTACCAGAAATCTAAATCTGGTCTCGGTTTTGCGAAATTCCTGTAACTTTTATTTTAAATTGAAAGATCATCTTTAAAAAAACCGACGCTTTGACGCTGGACACCCAACTTACCGACGATTCGGTGACCAAGCCAATAACTTTTTTTTTTCACCCTAGAAACTTACCAAAGTGACCCATTTAACTCGAAAATTTTACCAGAAATCTAAATCTGGTCTCCGTTTTGCGAAATTCCTGTAACTTTTTTTTTAAATTGAAAGATCATCTTTAAAAAACCGACGCTTTGACGCTGGACACCCAACTTACGGAGGATTCGGTGACCAAGCCAATACCTTTTTTTTTTTCACCCTAGAAACTTACCAAAGTGACCCATTTAACTCGAAAATTTTCCAGAAATCTAAATCTGGTCTCGGTTTTGCGAAATTCCTGTAACCTTTTTATTAAATTGAAAGATCATCTTTAAAAAAACCGACGCTTTGACGCTGGACACCCAACTTACCGACGTTTCGGTGACCAAGCCAATAACTTTTTTTCACCCTAGAAACTTACCAAAGTGACCCATTTAACTCGAAAATTTTACCAGAAATCTAAATCTGGTCTCCGTTTTGCGAAATTCCTGTAACTTTTTTTTAAATTGAAAGATCATCTTTAAAAAAACCGACGCTTTGACGCTGGACACCTAACTTACCGTCGATTCGGTGACCAAGCCAATACCTTTTTTTTTTCACCATAGAAACTTACCAAAGTGACCCATTTAACTCGAAATTTTACCAGAAATCTAAATCTGGTCTCCGTTTTGCGAAATTCCTGTAACTTTTATTTTAAATTGAAAGATCATCTTTAAAAAAACCGACGCTTTGACACTGGACACCCAACTTACCGAGGATTCGGTGACCAAGCCAATACCTTTTTTTTTTACACCTAGAAACTTACCAAAGTGACCCATTTAACTCGAAAATTTTCCAGAAATCTAAATCTGGTCTCGGTTTTGCGAAATTCCTGTAACTTTTTTATTAAATTGAAAGATCATCTTTAAAAAAACCGACGCTTTGACGCTGGACACCCAACTTACCGACGATTCGGTGACCAAGCCAATAACATTTTTTTCACCCTAGAAACTTACCAAAGTGACCCATTTAACTCGAAATTTTACCAGAAATCTAAATCTGGTCTCCGTTTTGCGAAATTCCTGTAACTTTTTTTTAAATTGAAAGATCATGTTAAAAAAACCAACGCTTTGAGGCTGGACACCTAACTTACCGTCGATTCGGTGACCAAGCCAATAACTTTTTTTTTTCACCATAGAAACTTACCAAAGTGACCCATTTAACTCGAAATTTTACCAGAAATCTAAATCTGGTCTCCGTTTTGCGAAATTCCTGTAACTTTTATTTTAAATTGAAAGCTCATCTTTAAAAAAACCGACGCTTTGACACTGGACACCCAACTTACCGAGGATTCGGTGACCAAGCCAATATTTTTTTTTTCACCCTAGAAACTTACCAAAGTGACCCATTTAACTCGAAAATTTTCCAGAAATCTAAATCTGGTCTCGGTTTTGCGAAATTCCTGTAACTTTTTTATTAAATTGAAAGATCATCTTTAAAAAAACCGACGCTTTGACGCTGGACACCAACTTACCGACGATTCGGTGACCAAGCCAATAACTTTTTTTTTTCACCCTAGAAACTTACCAAAGTGACACATTTAACTCGAAATTTTACCAGAAATCTAAATCTGGTCTCCGTTTTGCGAAATTCCTGTAACTTTTATTTTAAATTGAAAGATCATCTTTAAAAAAACCGACGCTTTGACACTGGACACCCAACTTACGAGGATTCGGTGACCAAGCCAATACTTTTTTTTCACCCTAGAAACTTACCAAAGTGACCCATTTAACTCGAAAATTTTCCAGAAATCTAAATCTGGTCTCGGTTTTGCGAAATTCCTGTAACCTTTTTATTAAATTGAAAGATCATCTTTAAAAAAAACCGACGCTTTGACGCTGGACACCCAACTTACCGACGTTTCGGTGACCAAGCCAATAACTTTTTTTTTTTTTCACCCTAGAAACTTACCAAAGTGACACATTTAACTCGAAATTTTACCAGAAATCTAAATCTGGTCTCCGTTTTGCGAAATTCCTGTAACTTTTATTTTAAATTGAAAGATCATCTTAAAAAAACCAACGCTTTGAGGCTGGACACCTAACTTACCGTCGATTCGGTGACCAAGCCAATAACTTTTTTTTCCACCATAGAAACTTACCAAAGTGACCCATTTAACTCGAAATTTTACCAGAAATCTAAATCTGGTCTCCGTTTTGCGAAATTCCTGTAACTTTTTTTTTAAATTGAAAGATCATCTTTAAAAAAACCGACGCTTTGACACTGGACACCCAACTTACCGAGGATTCGGTGACCAAGCCAATACCATTTTTTTTTCACCCTAGAAACTTACCAAATGAACCCATTTAACTCGAAAATTTTCCAGAAATCTAAATCTGGTCTCGGTTTTGCGAAATTCCTGTAACTTTTTTATTAAATTGAAAGATCATCTTTAAAAAAACCGACGCTTTGACGCTGGACACCCAATTTACCGACGATTCGGTGACCAAGCCAATAACTTTTTTGTCCACCATAGAAACTTACCAAAGTGACCCATTTAACACGAAAATTTTCCAGAAATCTAAATCTGGTCTCGGTTTTGCGAAATTCCTGTAACTTTTTTTATTAAATTGAAAGATCATCTTTAAAAAAACCGACGCTTTGACGCTGGACACCAAACTTACCGACGATTCGGTGACCAAGCCAATAACTTTTTTTTTCACCATAGAAACTTACCAAAGTGACCCATTTAACTCGAAATTTTACCAGAAATCTAAATCTGGTCTCCGTTTTGCGAAATTCCTGTAACTTTTTTTTTAAATTGAAAGATCATCTTAAAAAAACCGACGCTTTGACACTGGACACACAACTCACCGAGGATTCGGTGACCAAGCCAATACCTTTTTTTTTCACCCTAGAAACTTACCAAAGTGAAACCCATTTAACTCGAAAATTTTCCAGAAATCTAAATCTGGTCTCGGTTTTGCGAAATTCCTGTAACTTTTTTATTAAATTGAAAGATCATCTTTAAAAAACCGACGCTTTGACGCTGGACACCCAATTTACCGACGATTCGGTGACCAAGCCAATAACTTTTTTTTGTCCACCATAGAAACTTACCAAAGTGACCCATTTAACACGAAAATTTTCCAGAAATCTAAATCTGGTCTCGGTTTTGCGAAATTCCTGTAACCTTTTTATTAAATTGAAAGATCATCTTTAAAAAAAACCGACGCTTTGACGCTGGACACCAAACTTACCGATGATTCGGTGACCAAGCCAATAACTTTTTTTTTCACCCTAGAAAATTACCAAAGTGACCCATTTAACTCGAAATTTTACCAGAAATCTAAATCTGGTCTCCGTTTTGCGAAATTACTGTAACTTTTATTTTAAATTAAAAGATCATCTTTAAAAAAACCGACGCTTTGACACTGGACACCCAACTTACCGAGGATTCGGTGACCAAGCCAATACCTTTTTTTTCACCCTAGGAACTTACCAAAGTGACCCATTTAACTCGAAAATTTTCCAGAAATCCAAATCTGGTCTCGGTTTTGCGAAATTCCTGTAACTTTTTTATTAAATTGAAAGATCATCTTTAAAAAACCGACGCTTTCACGCTGGACACCCAATTTACCGACGATTAGGTGACCAAGCCAATAAATTTTTTTTTTGTCCACCATAGAAACTTACCAAAGTGACCCATTTAACACGAAAATTTTCCAGAAATCTAAATCTGGTCTCGGTTTTGCGAAATTCCTGTAACCTTTTTATTAAATTGAAAGATCATCTTTAAAAAAAAACCGACGCTTTGACGCTGGACACCCAACTTACCGACGTTTCGGTGACCAAGCCAATTTTTTTTTTTTTTTCACCCTAGAAAATTACCAAAGTGACCCATTTAACTCGAAATTTTACCAGAAATCTAAATCTGGTCTCCGTTTTGCGAAATTCCTGTAACGTTTTTATTAAATTGAAAGATCATCTTTAAAAAAACCGACGCTTTGACACTAAACACCCAACTTACGGAGGATTCGGTGACCAAGCCAATACCTTTTTTTTTTTTTCACCCTAGAAACTTACCAAAGTGACCCATTTAACTCGAAAATTTTCCAGAAATCTAAATCTGGTCTCGGTTTTGCGAAATTCCTGTAACCTTTTTATTAAATTGAAAGATCATCTTTAAAAAAAAACCGACGCTTTGACGCTGGACACCCAACTTACCGACGTTTCGGTGACCAAGCCAATAACTTTTTTTTTTTTTCACCCTAGAAACTTACCAAAGTGACACATTTAACTCGAAATTTTACCAGAAATCTAAATCTGGTCTCCGTTTTGCGAAATTCCTGTAACTTTTATTTTAAATTGAAAGATCATCTTAAAAAACCAACGATTTGAGGCTGGACACCTAACTTACCGTCGATTCGGTGACCAAGCCAATAACTTTTTTTGTCCACCATAGAAACTTACCAAAGTGACCCATTTAACTCGAAATTTTACCAGAAATCTAAATCTGGTCTCCGTTATGCGAAATTCCTCTAACTTTTATTTTAAATTGAAAGATCATCTTTAAAAAAACCGACGCTTTGACACTGGACAACCAACTTACCGAGGATTCGGTGACCAAGCCAATACCTTTTTTTTTTTTTTCACCCTAGAAACTTACCAAAGTGACCCATTTAACTCGAAAATTTTCCAGAAATCTAAATCTGGTCTGGGTTTTGCGAAATTACTGTAACTTTTTTATTAAATTGAAAGATCATCTTTAAAAAAACCGACGCTTTGACGCTGGACACCCAACTTACCGACGATTCGGTGACCAAGCCAATAACATTTTTTTGTCCACCATAGAAACATACCAAAGTGACCCATTTAACTCAAAATTTTACCAGAAATCTAAATCTGGTCTCCGTTTTGCGAAATTCCTGTAAGTTTTATTTTAAATTAAAAGATCACCTTTAAAAAAAACCGACGCTTTGACACTGGACAACCAACTTACGGAGGATTCGGTGACCAAGCCAATACCTTTTTTTTTTCACCCTAGAAACTTACCAAAGTGACCCATTTAACTCGAAAATTTTCCAGAAATCTTAATCTGGTCTCGGTTTTGCGAAATTCCTGTAACCTTTTTTATTAAATTGAAAGATCATCTTTAAAAAAACCGACGCTTTGACGCTGGACACCCAACTTACCGACGTTTCGGTGACCAAGCCAATAACTTTTTTTTGTCCACCATAGAAACTTACCAAAGTGACCCATTTAACTCGAAATTTTACCAGAAATCTAAATCTGGTCTCCGTTTTGCGAAATTCCTCTAACTTTTTTTTTAAATTGAAAGATCATCTTTAAAAAAACCGACGCTTTAACGCTGGACACCCAATTTACCGACGTTTCGGTGACCAAGCCAATAACTTTTTTTTTTCACCCTAGAAACTTACCAAAGTGACACATTTAACTCGAAATTTTACCAGAAATCTAAATCTGGTCTCCGTTTTGCGAAATTCCTGTAACTTTTATTTTAAATTGAAAGATCATCTTAAAAAACCAACGCTTTGAGGCTGGACACCTAACTTACAGTCGATTCGGTGACCAAGCCAATAACTTTTTTTTTTGTCCACCATAGAAACTTACCAAAGTGACCCATTTAACTCGAAATTTTACCAGAAATCTAAATCTGGTCTCCGTTTTGCGAAATTCCTCTAACTTTTATTTTAAATTGAAAGATCATCTTTAAAAAAACCGACGCTTTGACACTGGACACCCAACTTACCGAGGATTCGGTGACCAAGCCAATACCTTTTTTTTTTCACCCTAGGAACTTACCAGATGAACACATTTAACTCGAAAATTTTCCAGAAATCTATATCTGGTCTCGGTTTTGCGAAATTCCTGTAACTTTTTTATTAAATTGAAAGATCATCTTTAAAAAAACCGACGCTTTGACGCTGGACACCCAATTTACCGACGATTCGGTGACCAAGCCAATAACTTTTTTTTTTTTTGTCCACCATAGAAACTTACCAAAGTGACCCATTTAACACGAAAATTTTCCAGAAATCTAAATCTGGTGTCGGTTTTGCGAAATTCTGTAACCTTTTTTATTAAATTGAAAGATCATCTTTAAAAAAAACCGACGCTTTGACGCTGGACACCAAACTTACCGACGATTCGGTGACCAAGCCAATAACTTTTTTTTTCACCCTAGAAAATTACCAAAGTGACCCATTTAACTCGAAATTTTACCAGAAATCTAAATCTGGTCTCCGTGTTTCGAAACTCCTGTAACTTGTTTTTAAATTGAAAGATCATCTTAAAAAAACCAACGCTTTGACGCTGGACACCTAACTCACCGTCCATTCGGTGACCAAGCCAATAACTTTTTTCACCCTAGAAAATTACCAAAGTGTCCCATTTAACTCGAAATTTTACCAGAAATCTAAATCTGGTCTCCGTTTTGCGAAATTCCTGTAACTTTTATTTTAAATTAAAAGATCATCTTTAAAAAAACCGACGCTTTGACACTGGACACCCATCTTACCGAGGATTCGGTGACCAAGCCAATACCTTTTTTTTTCACCCTAGGAACTTACCAAAGTGACCCATTTAACTCGAAAATTTTCCAGAAATCCAAATCTGGTCTCGGTTTTGCGAAATTCCTGTAACTTTTTTATTAAATTGAAAGATCATCTTTAAAAAAACCGACGCTTTCACGCTGGACACCCAATTTACCGACGATTAGGTGACCAAGCCAATAACTTTTTTTTGTCCACCATAGAAACTTACCAAAGTGACCCATAAAATACGAAAATTTTCCAGAAATCTAAATCTGGTCTCGATTTTGCGAAATTCCTGTAACCTTTTTATTAAATTGAAAGATCATCTTTAAAAAAACGACGCTTTGACGCTGGACACCCAACTTACCGACGTTTCGGTGACCAAGCCAATAACTTTTTTTTTCACCCTAGAAAATTACCAAAGTGACCCATTTAACTCGAAATTTTACCAGAAATCTAAATCTGGTCTCCGTTTTGCGAAATTCCTGTAACTTTTTTATTAAATTGAAAGATCATCTTTAAAAAAACCGACGCTTTGACACTAAACACCCAACTTACGGAGGATTCGGTGACCAAGCCAATACCTTTTTTTTTTTTTTTTGTCCACCGTAGAAACTTACCAAAGTGACCCATTTAACTCGAAATTTTACCAGAAATCTAAATCTGGTCTCCGTTTTGCTAAATTCTCTAACTTTTATTTTAAATTGAAAGATCATCTTTAAAAAAACCGACGCTTTGACACTGGACACCCAACTTACCGAGGATTCGGTGACCAAGCCAATACCTTTTTTTTCACCCTAGAAACTTACCAAAGTGACCCATTTAACTCGAAAATTTTCCAGAAATCTAAATCTGGTCTGGGTTTTGCGAAATTACTGTAACGTTTTTATTAAATTGAAAGATCATCTTTTAAAAAAAACCGACGCTTTGACGCTGGACACCCAACTTACCGACGATTCGGTGACCAAGCCAATAACATTTTTTTGTCCACCATAGAAACTTACCAAAGTGACCCATTTAACTCGAAATTTTACCAGAAATCTAAATCTGGTCTCCGTTTTGCGAAATTCCTGTAAGTTTTATTTTAAATTGAAAGATCATCTTTAAAAAAACCGACGCTTTGACACTGGACACCCAACTTACGGAGGATTCGGTGACCAAGCCAATACCTTTTTTTTTTTCACCCTAGAAACTTACCAAAGTGACCCATTTAACTCGAAAATTTTCCAGAAATCTAAATCTGGTCTCGGTTTTGCGAAATTCCTGTAACCTTTTATTAAATTGAAAGATCATCTTTAAAAAAACCGACGCTTTGACGCTGGACACCAACTTACCGACGTTTCGGTGACCAAGCCAATAACTTTTTTTTTCACCCTAGAAAATTACCAAAGTGACCCATTTAACTCGAAATTTTACCAGAAATCTAAATCTGGTCTCCGTTTTGCGAAATTCCTGTAACTTTTATTTTAAATTAAAAGATCATCTTTAAAAAAACCGACGCTTTGACACTGGACACCCAACTTACCGAGGATTCGGTGACCAAGCCAATACCTTTTTTTTTCACCCTAGAAACTTACCAAAGTGACCCATTTAACTCGAAAATTTTCCAGAAATCCAAATCTGGTCTCGGTTTTGCGAAATTCCTGTAACTTTTTATTAAATTGAAAGATCATCTTTAAAAAACCGACGCTTTGACGCTGGACACCCAATTTACCGACGATTAGGTGACCAAGCCAATAACTTTTTTTTTTTTCACCATAGAAACTTACCAAAGTGACCCATTTAACACGAAAATTTTACCAGAAATCTAAATCTGGTCTCGGTTTTGCGAAATTCCTGTAACCGTTTTTATTAAATTGAAAGATCATCTTTAAAAAAAAACCGACGCTTTGACGCTGGACACCCAACTTACCGACGTTTCGGTGACCAAGCCAATAATTTTTTTTTCACCCTAGAAAATTACCAAAGTGACCCATTTAACTCGAAATTTTACCAGAAATCTAAATCTGGTCTCCGTTTTGCGAAATTCCTGTAACGTTTTTTTAAATTGAAAGATCATCTTTAAAAAAACCGACGCTTTGACACTAAACACCCAACTTACGGAGGATTCGGTGACCAAGCCAATACCTTTTTTTTTTCACCCTAGAAACTTACCAAAGTGACCCATTTAACTCGAAAATTTTCCAGAAATCTAAATCTGGTCTCGGTTTTGCGAAATTCCTGTAACCTTTTTATTAAATTGAAAGATCATCTTTAAAAAAACCGACGCTTTGACGCTGGACACCCAACTTACCGACGTTTCGGTGACCAAGCCAATAACTTTTTTTCACCCTAGAAACTTACCAAAGTGACACATTTAACTCGAAATTTTACCAGAAATCTAAATCTGGTCTCCGTTTTGCGAAATTCCTGTAACTTTTATTTTTAAATTGAAAGATCATCTTAAAAAAACCAACGATTTGAGGCTGGACAC
>BMAU01005191.1:0-10906 GCA_019973935.1 Trichonephila clavipes
TGTTATTGGACTAAAATGTACTAAACGCAAGATATGTGTGTGATAAGAATTATAACAAGTAATATAAATTTTTAAGTCAATTCCCTACTTAGGTCAACAAAGAGGAATTTTATTTTAGTTAATTAAAGTTAATAAGTGAATTAATATTTTTAAAAAACTTCATTACTATATCGTGTCATTCACGACAAGTTTAAAAATGTTTGGACTTGAGTTGTGCTATCTGTTGTAGTTAGTTGTAACTTCGTCAAAAATAACGCAGAGTAAATTCTGAAATAAAATTTAATTAATTAATTAATATTTGAAAAACTTCATTAGCATCAAGTGTCATCCACTACAATTTTCAAAAAAAAAAAATTTGAACTTCAGTGTGAGAATAATAAGTGTACCACTAATGATTGAAAATTTGAGCAAGATATATTTATATATATATTCAGCTTTTACTTAATTGTGAAATTGTGATTGATTTATACATAATTTAAATATATATATTCTATAAAATATTCCTCAATATTTAAGCTATATTGGCTTTAAATACCCCGATATAGGGGATACAAGTTTATAAAATTTCATCAGATAATTAAAAGACGTGTCGGCTCTTGTATTACTACTGAATACATTAAAAATACGTGAGTTAAAAAATGTTTTATGTTGATAACGTAAATTAGCTTGAGTACTAAATAAATTTAAACATTTTATAGATATAACTCATACATGTATTTGTTTAATAGTCATGAAATAAATCATTTCTCATTTCCTACATTAGGTATTGAAAGTAATATTTTAATATAAAACAATATGTTTTGTGTGCTTAAGACAAGTTAGAAGAGTAAAAACTTGTGTAGTATTTAGAAATAAATACTCGTTTTATTTTATGTGTTCTTCAATTAAAAATGTTTTTATTCCCAAATAGGCAGCATACTTCCCATTAAGCCTCTGTAGATACGCTAAGTCCCCAAATGTGACAGTCATTCGATGGTAGCACCATCTAGTAGTGATTTTCACTACAAAATTTCGACAGTTGAATTAATTTTAATTCAAGCACTTGTCGGTTGATAAATATTGATGTGATTTAATTTTGTCATGAGTACCAGAGCCAAATTGATATTCACAGGATCTTTTACATGCGCATAATCATATGGATTGGTGCTTACGATTTTTCGCATCCAATAAATCTGTAGATCCCAGCCTGGATCGAGCCTTAGGGCTTAAAAGCGGGCAGCTACCCCTCAGCCACCGAATCAGGCCAATTAAAAGTATTATCCCTTAACATATTTTTTTATCTTAATTTTTTTTAAAAAAAATCCAAATTTATGAATGTATCACCTTTTTTTGGTGTGATAAACTCGCTTTACACTGTTAAAAACTTCCATAATACTTTCATTTTGATGTTCCTATCAAATTATCTTATGATAACATTTAAAATAATTTATTATAACCTTACTAATGTCATTAATTTTCTTTTTTACTCTCTCTGTGTAATTTTCCTCTTGTATCTAAGGCCATACCTTTTTATTTCTCCTTTCATAAATGCTACGGAAGGTGCTGAAAATTAATGGTATGCTCAGGAAACCAGATTAGGGATTTTAATGAAACTTCCAGGTAGACAAGATCGAATCATTTATTATAGTTTCTTATGCTAAAAAATAATAAGTTGTTTTAATAGCAATCGGAACTTTTGCTTATAATTTCATGCCATTCTCATTACATTTTTTTATAAATAGCACCTCTTTCCTGGAAACACTAATATTATATAATTACAATTTTTATTTTTTCCTAATAGTTTTCTTCTAATATTATCAGTATTATATATTGCACACCATAATATTTTTTTTTAAATATTATTCTAACAATTATGCAGAAACTAATTCTATCACAACTGTTGCTGCATAATTACAATTTTGTTATTGTTTCCGAAAACATACTAAAATGGAATTATTTTAATATGTTTCAGGAAAAAAGCTTTTTAAAAAAATATTGGGAAGAGTCTTGTAATAAGTGATGCCTCTCATTTTGTTGTAAATAAACAAATAAGTGTAATAATTCATTTAAATTTTCCCTCCAGGTATTTTAACTCATAATGGTCTTGAGCCCTCCTCACGTGATAATTAGTTTCTAATTTAAACATCTAACGGGAATTAACCATAACCTTATCTTTCTTAAGCTAAAACTGCAGCTGATTTTAATCAAGGATGATATACTCTTGCATCACCCGTATATCTGAACCAACCAGAAAAGCCTTTATCGAAAATCTTAATATTGTAATAACTTCCGCTTAATCATGACTGTAGAAAGCATGAGATCTCCTGAAAATAAAAATGAGTTTGGTCTTTGTATTGCTTGTGCGCATCTATTTGTGTTAGCGCTAAACTTTAATTTCGCCACTTTACCCATTCGTTCGTCAGTAAAAATGTAGATGTTTAGTTTAAAAATGCCTCCTCATCTCTACCACAATTGCAAGAACTTTTCAAAAAGCTCACCTTAATATCAAAATGATCTAAACCGCATTGAATTCCAAACTTTTTTAACCAATGAACCTTTCTTTAAGAGAACAGGGACATCATATACTTTCAAATAATCGATTTTTCAATTTTAGTTCTAAAAAATAGTGCTTATTTTTCTGAATCTAAAAATGTATAATACTTATATGTTTGCTGATAAAATAGCCTAAAATATGAAAATAAAAATGTAAATAAATGACCACGCCCCTTTTGACACGCCCCTTTGAACTTTAAATATGTAGTTTCCCTGTGTTTTTTATCTATATTAACTTTTGATTGTTTTTCGTTTGAATGTTAACCGCTACTTTTTAGCCACGCTTGTGCGTGAGCTATTGTTCCAAGCTGTGTGACAAAATTTCTTACTTTAAATTTCGGTTTATGACAATGTTTTGAACCGAGTTCGTCTATTCCGAAGTTTCTTGTGGCATACAACTACTTAATTTTACATTAATATTCGTAAGAAATATTTATTTTTACTTATAATTATTAATATTCATAAGATTTTAAAAGTATCTTAACTGCTTTTTAAACGAGTAATTATGCCAAGAATAAAAATTTGGCAGAAGGAAGTATAGTAGCAATCAACATAAAAGTCTAAATCGACTGAAGAATTGCTTTTGAATTCCGTGGAAAGTGCTTCAGGAGAAAAATTAAAATACCGGATTTACTAAAAGAACAAGATTCTCAAAATGTAAACATAATCGTTGAACTGGATTTATTATCTTCCCTTTTATGAAAATCTCTTATGTTGTAAATATTGCTGTTCTTCAGAGAAAATTGAGCTGAGAGAAGATTTAAAAAGTCGTAGAGGTTTAGCTGTGAGTTTGAAATAATTTGTCACAACTGTGGAGAATCGACGAGTACAATGTCATCAAAAAATATCAAATAAATGTTATGATGTTAACCTAAGATTGACATATGGAATGAGAGCTATTGGAAAAGGTGGAGCTGCTGCTCGAATATTCTGTGGGCTTATGAATTTGCCTCCACCACCTGCAAAGTTTGAACGCCATAATTCTTTGTTTTTAAATGTTTTAAAAACAATTAGTGAAGACTCGATGAATGCAGCTGTTCACGAAGCAGTCATAGCGAATGATAATAATTCAAATATAGCTGTGGCTGTGGATGGCACATGGCATAAAAGAGGCTATTCTTCATTGAACGGAGTTGTATGTGCTACGTCTGTTGAGAACGGAAAGGTTATCGACTTTGAAGCTCTCACAAAATATTGTTCTTCATGTAAGGGTAAAAAAACCATGTGAAAATTGTGCTAAAAATTACGAAGGATTCAGTGGGGGAATGGAATGTCGGGGGGTATTAAGTATATTTCAGCGATCTGAAACATCACGAAAAGCATGTTATACGCAGTATCTTGGTGATGGGGACTGTAAAGGATTTCTTACTATAAAAGAAGCAAAAGTATATGGTGACACAGAAGTTGAAAAATTAGAATGTGTTGGCCATGTGCAAAAGCGTATGGGCACAAGGCTGAGAAACATTCTAAAAATGAGCAAAGGCATTAAGCTATCAGATGGGAAAAATATTTCGGGACGTGGACGGCTAACGCTTAAAGAAGTGGACTCAATCCAACATTATTATGGGCTAGCAATCCGTAAAAATTTGTCATCTGTGGAGGACATGAAAAGAGCCATATGGGCTATTTATTTTCATAAACTAAGTACTGAGGATAATCCTCAACACGCTTTGTGTCCTCTTGGTGAGGATAGCTGGTGCGGTTATAACCGTAGCATTGTTACGGGGGAATTTTATATATTCACAAGCATTCTTTACCTGAGTCAATTTTATTGAAAGTGAAAAAAGTGTTTCGGGATCTCACAGAGAAGGACTTATTGAAAAAGTGCCTTCATGGAAGAACACAAAATCCCAATGAAAGTTTTAACAAATGTATTTGGGAGCGAATTCTAAAAACAGTTTTTGTTGGCATTGAAACTTTGAAATTTGGAGTTATGGATGCTG
This sequence comes from Trichonephila clavipes, assembly GCA_019973935.1. Lineage (NCBI taxonomy): Eukaryota > Metazoa > Arthropoda > Arachnida > Araneae > Nephilidae > Trichonephila > Trichonephila clavipes. The sequence goes on from BMAU01005191.1 coordinate 4,476, forward strand.
TAATTTGTTTTAACGATGGATATGTAAGAGTAGGATAAAAGTCTTTGAAGCTCTGGGCATTAAACCAGGATACAACACGGAACGTGCCTTACTTATAATTGATAACAAACGAATTTTTGAGGCTGAACGTATAGTAAATAAAGTGTCATTGGAAGCCAGAAATAAAAGAAGGTCTTTAAAAGGAAAATGGATAAACAGAATTTAGATGAAGAAAATGAATACCAAGCAGGGAAATATTAATCAAATCTATAATGTAAGGAGAAATTTTTTTGTTAAGTTTTATTATATTTTTTCTCGAATGTTTAATATTTTTAAATTTAGGTACACTTTAAAAAAAAACTATTGTAGCATATTGTTTGAAACCTTTTATATATCTAAACAGGATACATGTGCATACAGTGAACAAAATATCTTTTAGTACGTGTCTAATTTTTTGAAAATTGATTTTATATGTAAAAAAGAAAATTAAGATTTTCATATTTTTAAGGTTTTATGATTATTTTTAAGAAATTATGCAATTATATAAATAAAATTATTTAAAAACAGATTCATTATGTTTAATATGTTACTTTATATATATTTGTAAATTTTTTTGTATATACAAAGAATATTTTTTGTAAGAAATGGTACCTATACATGAAAATATGTATTACAAGATCTCGAAAATTATGTTCATGTTAACTAAAACAAAGGGAAGAAAAACATATGAATTTAAAATTACTTTTATAACTCTAGAAAATGGTTAAGGATTATTATTAGTCATATAAAAATAGGCAAGGAACTACTAATTAAGTGTATAATATGTGAAAATATTGTTTTATTTTAGTTTTTTCACTTTTTCTCAAAAGCATATTTTTTTGCATTTAGGTACATTTTTAAAAAAAAAAACTATTGCACTGTATGATTCCTGATTTTTATACTTCTATACAAGGTGCCTATGCATATAGTGAACCTAATTTTTTTTCTATTAAAATAGTGCCTAATTTTTTAAAAATTGTTTTATGCATAAAAAAAAGCAGAAAAATAAAAAAAATTTCAAATTTCAAAGTTTCATAATTTTTTTTAAAGAAACTATACTAAAATTTTACTAAAAAAGGGTTTCACTGTATTTTATGTATTGTTTTATATATGTGTAAAAAATATTTTTTGCATAAAAAAAGGATACTTTTTTAAAAAATGGTACCTAAACATAAGTATATATTACGAGTTCTCAAAAATTATGTATTACTTAAATTAAGTAGTAAAAAAAAAACTTTTAGAGTAAAAGTTATTTTGTAGTTCTACAGAATAATTAAATTATCTTTATTATAGACATAAAAAAAATCTAAGCTCTATTGGAAATTTTAAATGATATATGTCTCATAAACAAAGGGTCTTAATTTTGGCATTTTACTCTTTCGAGCATGTCCTGGTTCCCTTAATGTCAAAACATGCCCACGGGCCCATTTTAAATGTTAAAACTTTTCCAAGGACCCTCCCCCCCAAGTGAAAATGTTACATAAAAACATAGTATAAAAATTACAAATTTAAATTTATTAAACATTTCAAATTATTTATTATTATTAATTATCTATTGAAATTATAATATTTGTTTAAAGTATTCAACTACGTTCGAAACCGTGATTTTGCAAAAATGTATAAAAATCAGTGGTTCTCTCAAACTTTCAATACTGGCGAACCAATTTTAAATCAAAATTTTTATCGCGCCCCTTCCCCAAGAAATAATGTATTTAATGCAATAATAATGCTCTTTGGAGGGCGCTAAAGCTATAATACGATCACAATTATGAACCGTAAAAATTATCAAGATAAGTATTAAATTTTGTATGTATTACTTTTAAGTAATATATATTTTAATTTTTTTTTTTTTACTTTTCAGTTCGATTCTCTATTAAAGCGTGTTTTTTAGTTTGTTTTAAAACTACAATTTATTTTATATTTAGTTTTAATATACACGATAAAAATCACAATTCTTGTGAATAATTTAATTAAGAGAAAATATACTTTTTCAAAGACTTTTCAATTTTTATTTGAAAATTTGAGAAAAAATCCAATAAAACTAAAGAAAATGTTAAAAATGTGCGTGTTCTTAATAAAGAACATAAACCACAGACACTTTTTGCTAACAATACAGGAACGTTATTTTCCAGCAAAACTGTCATGTTTTTTTCACGTTATGGTAGTTTTGCTGTCGTTTGATTATCTACAAATAGCATATTGAATTTTTTCTTCCTTGTGTCTTTTTGACAAGGCGAATAGCTACATTTACGGCTTCATAGTTTTCTTCATAAAATTCTTTAGGCAGTATTTGAAAATTTCTCAATTTAACTCAAACGCTTCATGTCTATCGCTTTTCCCATATTTACTTTCGCAATCTTGATTAATATGCATTATTTCAACAGGTTCTTCAATTGCTAGATTAGCTTCATTTTCCTTCAATAGAGATCACAGATGCCATATTTTTTATATTCTGCTCATTTACATTTATAAACCACAATAAGGCTTACAACACATCAATCAAAACCACAAAATTGTTCTTGATGGAAAATGTTTCATATTATAAAAATAACTGTGTAAAACGTTTTTCTTTATGTATTATATGTTTTATAATACTCATAAAAATACATTTCGGCCAAATAATCCTTCAAAGTCTCAATATGCTTATCCATATATCATAAAACTCATTCATATGGTAAAAAAGCAACAGAAAAATATTATTTACAACTTTCCTACGCGTATGGAGATTGAATAGGACGAATTGTACCCTCCTCTAACATTTTCTCAATGTGATAATCAATTATTCCTTGTTTGACCCTATCATGGTGGTAGGGTCTTGACACTACCAGCCCCTGGTCCCCATTATCGAGTCTATAGTATAATACATGAGTTAACCCCGGTTGGTCTGAAAATAACCCCTTAAAACTATTAAATAAATTCTTTAATTTTTCTTGTTGCCCTTCACCTAGCTTTGTTTCAGATAGATCAATTTTGACCGGCTTTTCCACTTTTGTCAACTGCTTAATTTGGTCATCTGGAATGATCAAATATTTATTATCGAAATCTAAAGTCAATTTGGACTCCTTCATAAAATCAATGCCTAAAATTTATTGGTACTGCATATTGTTAAGAATGTGAAATTCCCAGGTTTTCTGGAATTCTCGTATCCGAATCTGTAATTCGACCCGACCTAAGTGACAATACTTAACACTCCTTGGGTCGTCACTACTCTATCTTTAGCGGTCGATACGAAAAATATCTGCGATAGACCTCCTCTGATATAAAAGATTTCTCCACTCCCGTGTCCCACAGGACTGTAATGAATTTTTCATTTAAAAGAATCGAAACATAAGGCAGATCTACTGGAGTCATTCGCAGTGAAGATATCCTAATAGTACGGTGTTCCGTATCGGGAGGATTTTCTGTACTTCGCGATCGATCACCCCCGGACTAGCAACGATCTCTTAAAAGTTTAAATACCTGTTTTGACCATTCTAACCCCTGAAAGCACCGTTCCTCGAAACACCCTGTCGGCCGCCTTGATTGTGGAATCTATGATCAGATTGACCACCTCGGCGTCTACTATCGAAGCTCCGATTATCCGAAACACCTTGACCTCCAAATCTGTTTAATTCCCTCTGCGGTCTGCTATTGTCAGAGTATCGGTTGTTACCTCTTGTCTCCCTCCAATTTTCCTGCATATTCCTGTTAGGGAAATGATTGCTCGCATTTTGGTTTGTATCTCGGAATTCCTGACTCGAACCCCTGATCCTCCTATTTAGAAACCTCTCCTCGTACTTATCAATTATTTGTAGATTAGACGTGGTTTGCGGATGCCGTACATCCACATAATCTAAAATCTGAGGTTCTAACCTACTAATAACATGATCCAGCAATATTTCCTCCTTCATATCTAGTTTTAACTGTTTGTGTATTTTTAACAAGTCTTACACAAAATCGGAAGGTTTTTGGTTGTGCTTATGGATGGTGCATAGAAACGTGTTTCGAGTTCCGATTTATTCCTGACCACGGGGAACTGTTCTGTCAAAGCTTGCTTTAAGTGCGCGTAATCTATCGCCTTGTCTTCTACAACCCTATAACATAGAACCTCAAACCAATCTAGTACCCGTCCTGTGATATGACCCTTTAAATATGCACACGCCAATTGTGTGGGTATCTCTTAATATGTTAAATTATTATCAATATTCTCTAAAAACAATGCCACATTCTCCCTCCCCGAAAAATACTGCTCGGGGAGGATTCGAAAATTAGATCCGACTCTAAACTCGGGATTTACTGGTGGCGCGCCACTGTCAGAACCCCTCCCCCCTAGGTTCTACCCTGGACAGCAAGATTAATTTGAGGCAAATAATCAATACGAGCCATTTGTATAATTATAACTTGTACTTATTAACTTGATTCAAATATTAAAAACTCTAATGACATAAAATTTCTATGTTACGTCAAACAAAAGGGATTATTAATATTAAATTAAATTACGAAATGTGAAATTAATCAATAACTACGCGTAAGATTAATAAGGTCTACCGAAATAAGAGTTCTGAGAAATACACGCAACTCGAATTATTAGCTTTCATTAATTTTAAACCAGTGCTTCTCAAACTTTCAATACTGGCGCCCCCTTATCAATCACAATTTTTATCGCGCCCCCTTTATACATTAATAATGTACTGAATGCAATAATAATGCACTTTTTTTTTACGCTAAAGCAATAATCTTAATTATACAACCGTACAAATTCATGACATAAGTATTAAATTTTGTATATGTTGTTTTAAGCAAAAAATATTAAGTAATAGGATAATTATTATGTTATTTTTCCTTTCTTTAATTTTTAAATTGAACATATTGCAAAATGCGGTGGCTGCTTAGAAGACAAAATATAGATATCAGCTTTTTTAGAAAGAACTCAGTGGGTCAATTTCTAATCATAAGCATTCCTTGAAAAATTTGCTCTGTGAGGCAAGCCCATGAAAGTCGATAATACTTATTAAACTTGTTTTTAACTTAGCATTAATTAATTAGTTATAAAAATACTCTGTGCAGCACTGATACATTAAAAGTATACCGGCTGAAATACCCGCTAATTGCACGAGGTCATTTATAAGAAAATAAATCAAAATTGATATAATCGCTGAATTTTAAGGAGAGTAAAGCCAAGTGCGCAACAATGTTTACAAAAATGTAAATGATTTTTTTAAATCATTGCTCAAATTATAATTAGTTTTAAGCGAACTGTAATTTTAAACCTCACAGAATTAGCATTTAGAATTGATGTTAAATAATGAACAATAATATAAAATTCCGATGAGAAATAATTGTATTATTTTTAATATTTAAAGTGAAAAGACTTCAACATGCTTTAAACCTGGAGCAGGCACGCACTCGATACTAATGGTCGAGTGGGGTTATTGAGCCACCCCAAACTTTTTTATAATTCTTTTTATAGTACACAATAAAAATCGTAATTCCAGTGAATAATTTAATTAAGAGAAAATATACTCACCTACTTTAAAGAACACAGAAAATATTTCGGAAAAAAGTTATCACACTTGAACTCAGTCAAAACAAGTACCTTAAGATTAAAAACGTTTGTCACCCCAAAAAGAGGGGATATGTGACAAATATATTTTAGTTCACACGTTAAGACTGTCAAACAGAGGATAATATCTCAGAGCCATTGGTAACAATTAAACAGTTTTGCCAGAATTACCGATTTCGTGCACTCTGTGCTCGGCGTGACAGCTCCGGAATAAAAGGGTATTAATTACAATATGGATGTTCAAAAAAATTATGTAAAACGTTTTTTTCATTATGCTTTTTATATGTTTGGGAATAACTCATAGAAATAAATCTTGGCCAAAAATCCTTCAAAGAGCTCTCTGTGCTTTTCCAAAAATCATAAAAATATTTTACAAGGAAAAAATCGCAGCAGAAATAGTTTATTTGCAATTCCCTAAATGAAAAAACAAATACATAAGAGCAGTGGACGTAACTAACTGTACAAGTAAAGTTCTAAGGTCAAACCTGCAGCAACTACATTCTGCTGCCTACAGCTGATGACAATAATATAACAGTGATGAATTTTTTATCTTCCTAAATTTTTTTTCGATTATGGATCTCGGTTTTGTTTTTTCTCATTTTGGTTTGAAAAAGAAACCGTAATAAAGCGAAAGAAGCTTTAATTTTTTTTTTTTTATGACGTAATATCGCAGATATATAAATTATATCAGTGTAAATGTGTATTTTTTATTATGTCAGAAAGTATTTTGTTTTACTTCATTCCAGTAAATAAATTTTTAAATCTTTTTTATTTTCGATATGCTCGCGCCCCCCTTGTACGTTTAACGCGCCCCCAGGGGGCGTGCCCCACAGTTTGAGAAACACTGACTTAAACTAATTTTATTAAACTA
>BMAU01005193.1:0-53416 GCA_019973935.1 Trichonephila clavipes
GCTACTGTGCAAGACACCCTGGATGTTTCAATATCGACCAGAACCATTTCCCGTCGATTGGTTGAAAGTGGCCTGCACTCACGGCATCCACTCAGAAAATTAGCATTGACTCCACAGCGTAGACGTGCACGCTTGGAATGGTGCCGGGCTAGAGCGACTTGGATGGCGGAACGTCGTGTTCTCAGATGAGTCACGCTTCTGTTTTTTCAATGATAGTCAGCGCATACGAGTGTGGCGTCGCCGTGGAGAAAGGTCTAATCCGGCAGTAACTGTGGAGCGCCCTACCGCTCGACAACGCGGTATCATGGTTTGGGGTGCCAATGCGTATGATAGCACGTCACCTCTAGTGCGTATTCAGGGCACTTTCAATGCCCAACGCTACGTGCAGAATGTGCTGCGCCCGGTGGCAATCCCTTACCTTCAGGGGCTGTCCAATGCTGTTTTTCAGCAGGATAATGCCCGCCCACACACTGCTCGCATCTCCCAACATGCTCTACGAGGTGTACAGATGCTTCCGTGGGCAGCGTACTCTCCTGATCTCTCACCAATCGCACACGTGTGGGATGTCATTGGATGCCGTTTGCAAACTCTGCCCCTGCCTCGTACGAATGACCCACTTTGGCAAATGGTTGAAAGGGAATGGAGAACCATCCATCAGGACACCATCCGCACTCTTATTGACCTAGACGTGTTTCTTCGTGCATCGCCGCTCGCGGTGGTTCCACATCCTACTGACTCGATGCCATGCGCATTGTGTAACCTAAATATCGGTTCGAAATAAACATCAATTATTGTTCCTTGCGGTCTCTGACTTTTCCCCAAATTTCATCCCTTTTGAACCACTGCTTCTTGGAGTTGCATTTTCACTGTCGAGCAGCATAATTTAATATTTCTTCTGCGGACCGGTAGTATTTGATCCACGGACACTGCTTTAGAGCATGTAACATTTCTTCTAACAAGATATATGTCCTTACCTTTTGTGCAGCTAATTGACCATTCTTTTTCATTACTTTGAATGCATCAGCTTTGGCCAACTTTATGCCTTCTCCTCAGCTGAGCTATTTTCGAAGATACCTTACCTTTGCATATTCTAAAAAATACATGTATGGTAAAAATGGGGAATTTCTTAATGAAATGGGGCTGTTTTCATAAAAATGTTTCAAATGAATCATTTACAGTTTTTGTAACACAGTGTGATTAAAAATCCTTCCCAACTTCATGGTGATACTCTAAATGCTCAAATCTTTGAAATATTGTTAGAAAGTTTGGAGCAAAGTCTAAAATTCCATTCATTTAGGACACATACATTTCATCACACTTGTTGACTCATTCTACATTTTGCTTTAGATTGCTAAGCAATGTATGTAATTTTCTACTCTATCATGAAGAGTATCTAGCATTACGGTATTTAATTTTGATGCATGCTTTGAGCACATGTCCTTTTTTTTAATTTTTAAAGTAGCTTTGGGTCACAACATTTTCATTAGAATGAAGATTAGTTGTAGCTGTCTAGTATAGATAAGATTTAAAATTGTAAATGTGAATACTAAATATTATGTTAAATATATATATAGGTATATATAACTGCAAAGACATTTAAAAAAACTTTTACAGTTGAAATTTCAGCATGATTTTTTTTATCCAAATTAGTTTATTGCAGTGTGTAGGCCTTTCGTAAATGAAAATGTATTTCTTTTTTACAATTCAAAACATTTTTACATTTTTTTTTAGGAAAATACATTGGGGGTTAGTTGAAACTCTCAAAGTGAGTTGGGTAGAATACAAATATATAAAATAGAAATATTACTCTTTCGAAAGTTATATAAGTTCAACAATGAAAATTTTAAAGGTTGAAATTCCATTAAGGAGTCATGCTACACAATATTTTTGATATCCAGAAAACACTCCAACTGTTGCTCATATTTTTAGATACCTCCCATTTCATTATTGTACTCAATCACACAACCTGTTTTAAAACATTCTCCAACTTTCTCTTTTTCCCCATATCCACGATGTCAACATTACAATGTTTGCTCGTATCGCTTTTGTCAGATCATCTCAAAGCTGAAAACCTCAATTGGAGACTTCGAATGAAACTCATTATAATCAGTATAACATGAGGTACTTAAAAAACGAGATTTGTTAGAAAATATTTAATTTAAAAAAAGCATTAGGAATTAAAAATTTTAACTTTAATGTTTTGTAGAGAATAGTTATAAATTCTAGAGTATTAGCTCACATAAAATAAAATTCAAATACAAATTTTTACAAAGTGTTTTAACGATACTCTTTGTTGAACAAAATACATTTCTCCAATTTTCGAAGTATAACATATTTCAATATTAATAACATTAAAATTTATCATAAGCTAAATAAATTTTCATTGTGTGTATGAATGTAAAATAATAATGTTAAGATCTTACGCCAGGGTGGATTTCACACACATTCAAAATATTCTTCTCACTAAACTACTACAAAATAATATTAAGTCATTTTTATTGTGTCAATTTGCGTTTGATGAAATGAAAATTTGTTCCCAAGCAGTAAAATTTTTACTGAGACTTTTTTTTAAAAAAGTTCAAACACACATTTCTGAATCATAAGACAAAAATTGGTATAGAAGCCAGTTTTCAAACAATTTTTAGAAAATCAAAAAATTCTTTAAAAATATTAGATACTTAAAATAATCATACATCCAGTATTTTTTGAAGATTATTTTCAGATAAAGAAAAAAATTATTCATTGTTAGAATTTTTTAACGAATGTCACATGCCGATGAACTATTATTTTCCCCTACTTCTTCAAAGTAAAGTATAAATTTTTTTTTTCGCAGAAATGAATTCTTTTCAAAACTATTGATTGCAAATAAGATAATTTCTACATAAAGTATAAAATTAAAAAACAATATAGCTTTTCAACTTATAACATGACATTTCTTCTCGATACACATCAAGTTGTTTTCACTTTAGAAACAAAGTTCATTCAAACCAAAGCGGCTTTCATTCATATTACACAACACAGTATGGTTTCAAATCCAACACGGCTGCCAGAAACCCGTTTCTCCAGCGTTCCAGTATAGATTCGTCCAAACGCATGCGCAGTAAAAACTCCCGTTGCTAGCCGCGTTGTATTTGAGACGCTAGTTTGTGCCCATACCACGTGCTCCAAAGTGTTATTTGTGATCAGCTAAAGTTTACTTCCACATATTTTTACATTCAATAGTGTGTTTCTTCTGTTGAAGAAAGCAAGTCATCGAACAACCATATCATTCTCGTGGATGTCGACTCATTCTTATTGAAGGTAAGTTATAAATACTCTTTAATATTTCAGAAAATGCTAGTGAATTTCGCAAATTCATTTCAAAATACTAAGATAAATATGTAACACGTTGAATTCGCTCTCATATATATTTCTGAGTATTTTTATAATGCTGTTTCTGCATGATGCGGTGTGATAAATTACATTTCTTCTGCAATTGAATATTTTTTAACACGACTTTCCCACAACATTTGTATTAGCTGACATAAAGGCTCATATACATTATTAATATTCCTATAACTCGTAGGAAAGTTAATATTGTAATTTAATGTTATTTCGCATAGAAAACGTTTAGCTCAGTGGCGCCACAAGGGGGAGTCCTGGGGTCCGGATCCCCGAAAGCCCTTGATTTGTTTCCCGATTGATTATAATTCTAAGTATATAGTACGTAAAATTTAATTAATTACTTGTTATTAATGATTAATTTTAACAATTAATGCTAATTATTTATTCAAAAATTAGTTTTTTACTATGTTTTGTTCCCGAAAATCGACAAAATCAAAAGGAGCATGATACAAGAATGGTGAACTCTCGACCTCGGCCCCCCCTTGAAAAATTCCTGTGTGCGCTACTGGTTCAGCTGAACCATTTTTGAAAGAATACACCATTTTTGAAAGAATTAGTGATTATTCTTATAATGATGTTTCTACATGAAGTGATGCAAAAAATTTGTTACAACCCATTTGTAATAAATTCTTTTCATCAAAAGGTTTTTGCACAACACTAGAACTATTTTATTTTATTTATTTATTTATTCAGCTCAGAAAAAAATGAAACCATTTTTTTTTTTTCTGTAGAGTTTAATAGAGAATTCTTTTTTTGAAATGAGTACGCATGCTATTTACACTTCTCAGAATATTTCCTGCAATAATTTTAGAATAAATGCTGCACATAAAAAATTTTTGTACACTTTTTTCATACGGAGCGTATTATCATATTCTGCTTCAATTTATATGAGAAAAATTGGTTTGCTTAGCGAATGTTTCGCCTTTTATGTGTTTCTGAAATGAACCATGCTCCTTATCAAATAATTAATGTACTTATAAATAAAAAAAATACTAATTTAGTAAATTTTTGTTTCATTAATGAATGGACTTCAATTCAAAAATTCAAAACTTGTCAATTAATTGTTTTTAACATTATACTCTTTGAAAAAAGCTACACGAGATCTATTGGCGACACATCTCGTAATTTCGAATCGCCTATGTCACAAAGACACTTGAGATCGAGAGAACCTCTTTCTCTAAACTTCCACACAACACCACTGAAGAACTTCGAGCCTCGACAAAATTAACATGCATCAGTTTTGTACATACCATATTTAGAAAGAAAATTAACAGTAAGGAAATATTGGTTATTATACAGATGTATAAGAAAATTTTTCACCGAGCACCAACTTTTGAAAACGCTTTGTTAGTTTTATAAAATAAGAGAGAAGATGAGATCCATCAATTTTTAATTTTAAGAATTAAACTTATTGTATTTTATACGAAAGGAAAAAAAATATTGTGATAGATTTTAATCTTAGACCTAAGTTCGATATCAAGATTTTTTGGTTTTTCGCCAGATTCTCCCTGTTTTCCAGTCGGGTACCACGGGTTTTATTTAGAGGTACGTTGCACGTCAAATCTGTTGAGGTTCAAGCGTCCTTCCGAGGGTGATGGGGGGTTAGGTGAGGAGGAGCACCTAAGGCGTCATTCTCGTCACTTGACCATGGTTCTAAATTACGAGGTCCGTCGCCAAAAGCCCTCGAATAGCTGAATAGTACGATGTTAATACTCACTCCACGGGCTTTTCAATTTGTGGCTCATTTTTCAATCAGAGTGTTCACATTTCAAATGTGCTGATTAATTTATTTTCTCTCAAATTTTCGATGGATTCTTACGGCCCCGTCTACATGCAAACCCGAAAATAGTAGGCAAAATGTGGTTGGGGATCAAATCTCGTACTTTTTTTAGTCCGTTTACATGAGAATCGGGTGATTGGTTGATAGATTCATGTAACTATACATTATATCTGTTACCGGCAAAGTTTGAAATCTGGCATTCTATAGAGAATGTCTAAAACTAGCCAGCAATGTATGAATTGATTTTTATTTCATACATCGCATTCTACTAGGCATTGTATAGAATGTCAAATGAGAAACTGGCAAAGTATGAAAGACATCAATTAGCTGAGTCGTTGGTAGGGGAGGAGAGCGAGATGAATGACTTGTGTGTACGTGAGACCCTTTGATTGACAGGGGAGAAAGAATCTCATGATTTCACTCCTGAAGGTCATCGTCTATATGTCACAGGGAAACGATGAAATTAGGGCTTCCGTTAAATCCCTTAAGGAGATGATCCATTCACGTAAGATGTTAAAATAAATTCTCTTTGTCTTTTCCCTGTTGTAAGTAAGGGAATTAGTTAAATCCCAAAACTGTTTTAGTGAAATGATGAAATGAAAAAAAAATATGCCAATTTTTTTGGTGCTAGGGGACTGATATTTAGGGGATCATAATAACTTTTATTATGGTTAGGATCTGCTGGGACATATCTCCCCCGGTGCATTCCCACCCCCTCTACAGCATTTTGGACCATATCTCGACACCAAGTCCCGCAGTCCATTTGAACCTGGCTCATTCGGTCCCTCTCTAACTGCTCTTCCAGTTATTATAATTTCATGCTCATATAGCTATTCCTTACAAGTTTTCAATTGTCTTATATACTTTTAAAATTTATTAAATCCTCAATATCTTGGCTCCTGTTTGAGTGTCAGACATGAAATTTGAACCGAGTGTTCCACTCATCGAGATCCATCCAGTATATACTTGACTCCCATTGTGTATACATGCGACACACTAAAATATCATGTTCCCATGTTAATCCTATGGGGTCTGAAAATATTTCACCCCCGAAAGGAGTTGAGCTAGGGACTCGATTTTTGGAGGTACGCCGTATTTTCGTGTATGCGCAAACCTTACGTGGAATTGGCCCCCTCCGGTGCTTCCCCCCAAAGGGCTTCCCCATTAATAACTCGAATCCTATGCTACCTTGGTCGACCGCACCGGCTGGATTCGATTGTTCCTATCTATTAGCTCTTCAAATATGTAATTTCATCCCAATATCCCCATTCCTTCCTCCCCCATTTAATGTTTTAAAATAATTTTAATATTTTAAAAATTCCCTATAGCTCCAAGGGTTTCGAACTGTATGGCTCGGAAGTACAAGAACTCGACCCCCCCCAAGTGTCTTCCCCCTGGACAGTATTTTGAGAATATTTTAGAATAACGTCTCTTCAATGTCATTTCCATGATGATAGTAAGTGATTTTATTGCACCCTGAACTGTTTCAGTGAAATGATGAAATGAGCTAGTCATGATTTGCATTGGCAAAATGCTGTCCAGGAGGGGGGGACATCTGGGAAGTCGAGTCCTTGTACTTCCGAACCCTACAGGTCAAAAATCCTCGGAGCTATGAGGAATTTAAAAAATTTAAAATTGTTTAAAAACGTGAAATGGGGGAGGAATGGGGCTATTGGGATAAAATTACATATTTGAAGAGCTCATAGGGAGAACAATCGAATCCAGCCGGTGTGGTCGACCAAGGTAGCACAGGATTCGAGTTATTAATGGGGAAACCCTTTGGGGGGAGCTCCGGAGGGGGCCAATTCCACGTAAGGCTCGCGCATACACTAAAATCTGGCGTGCCTTCAAAAATCAAGTCCCAAGCTCAATTCCTTAGGGGGAGTGACATTCTTTCAGACCCCTTGGGTTAACATGGGAACATGATATTTTAGTGCTTAAGCCTTCCCATGCCTACACAATGGAAGTCAAGTCAAGTATATGACTGGATGGTTCTCGACGAGTGGAACAGTTGGTTCAAATCTCAAAACGAGACTAACAGGAGCGAAGATATTGTGGATTTAAATAAATTTTAAAAGTTTTCAATAATTAAAAACTATATAAGGAATAGCCCTGTGAGCATGAAATAATAACTGGAAGAGTAGTTAGAGAGGGATCAAATGAGCCTGGTTTTGTTTCCCTTAAGAGAACTTGGCACCCTAAAAATGATCAAAATATCGTTTGTTTATTTTTATTTAGTTATATTCTTTGCATTTTTATCTTTCGATTGATACATTGTTTTTGCAGGCCTGAAAAGTAGAAGTTGGAAAAACTTCAATTGAAAAATATTAAAAAAATCCCTTTTTAGATTAAAAAAAAATGAGAGAGAGATAAAAAAAGCTATTGTAAAAAGTGAAATGATAACTAAAAAAAGAAGCTTTTATAAATAAAGCAGGATGTTTTTTACATATTACATTAATGTAATTGTATTTCTTTAGAAATGTGTGCATGTGAAATTTTTTCATTAAGGCTTTTTTTAAAAATTTTTTTTATTATTTCAGTTCTTATTCATTGTATGTTTTCCACATAAAAATATAATATTTCAATATTATGTGGAGCAAAAAAACTTTAAAATTTGTGCAATTATAGAATTTTTTTTTAACTTTTACCTTGCGTTTTCTTATGCATTTAACACTCTCTAAAAAGGGATCGCTTATAAAATATATGATTTGAAATAATTTGAAAATGCGATTATTCCTAATAAAATATGTAGATAATATTTTAAAATGATATTTTATGTTATTTAAGCTTATAATAATTATTTATTTAGAATTACAAACTTTACAGTGGTTTATCTCAGTTTGTGTTTTTTCGTATTCAAAATGCTTCTCCTTCCATAAATATTTCCATTAATCAATCATGTCGATTTTTTCCCTGAGTTTTATGTATAATGCATGTAACAAAATTAGGCATCCAGTTTGAGCTGTAAACTGAATACTTATTTTTCAAAAAAAAATTTAATGTAGGAGATTTGGGCATTTTCGTTGAATTTTAGCATGCATATCTACATTTTAGTTTTTTTCTCTAACATTAATTAAGTTATTGTAAAATCAATTCATAAATTTGTTTAAGAAATTCTTAGGAAAGTTACAAAAACTTTCAGGTCAAATAATTAGTAAATACAAAAGGAGTATTATTTTAAAATGTTCCATATATTTTTAAAAACTTTCAATTTTTCTAAATTGTGTGAATAATTTACACAAAATTTCATCTAGTATTATTTTCTTGAATAAAAACATTATATTCTCAATGCTAAAATAAAATTTTTAAATACATAAATAAAAAATAATTGTTCAAAATATGCCAAGTCCTCTTAATAAGGAAGGTAATAATCTTGTTCAGTACAAACGTACTTTTGAATAAATTTTTTAATGGCATTTTCATTATTCTTCTAGAATAATATTTGTATTTCTTAGGAATGCACGTCATTCATAAAATAACCTTATTAGGATCTTTTTTCATACTTTGCCTAAATAGCATTTGGCATTCTATAGAATGCCTAGGCAAAGTATGCAATCATTCTCCTATTTCATACTTTGCCTAAAAATATCTACCATTCTATAGAATGCCGGCATTTCATACTTTGACGGTAACATATCCATGGAAACACCCAGAATTTTGATTGAAATGGTCGTCCAGATTCTTCTCATATTTTTTTCTGTTTGTTTGTTCTTTGCGACGGATGTGACCAGACACAATTAATAATCTAAAACCAGATCCTGGACTCACAAATTTGTGTTTATATGTATTGTGTTAAAAAATGTAGAGATGTAAAATTTTGATCATGAAAGTTCAAAATTATAATTTGATTTATGTATAGTAATTTTTCTTATGACGCTTAAAATGGTAATCTCAATGTACCTCTAAAATGTGTTTGCGTGTAAATTCAAGATTTTACACATTTTGGAATAGTTTTATACAAGATTTTTTATTACAAACATTCTTTGAACTTATTAGATAAGGTAAAAAAAAAGAAATTTCTGTATGTATTTCGCATTCTAGTTTCTTTCTTTGGCTACGCAAAGAGATGCTGTTTATAAATCTTATGATCTAATAAATTTATAATTTATTCCTTATACAAATGAAAATTACAACTTAAACTTACACAAAAATTAATTATACAGTGACATTGATGATTTAATGCATTGTAATATTTTTATATCAAGTTACAAATGTTTTCAACTTATCAAATATTGTCAATCTATATATACACTCAGGAACAATGAAAATAGCGACCCAAGAAGAATGCATCGGATTGAAATGAAATTTAATACACAGATGAGAGATTCACTTGATCTCAAAAACAAGACAATTAAACGAATACAGGGGGTGCAACGACACAAATACTGGGCAACTTCAATAGCGCGTTGGACCACCTCCAGCTGCAATACATACCACCATACGGTCCGGCATTGAGTTGATTAGACACCCTTTGTTGTTCTGAGGCAGATGGGCCCACAAATCTTGAACAGCCAACTCTAAGTCATGTACAGAGTGACATTATGAAGTCTGCCGTTTTAGCTGATCCCACACGTGCTCCACAGGGGACAAATCGGGGGAGCGGGCCGGCCATGGAAGAGCCTGAAAATGACGTAGGAAGTCTGGATCAACTCTTGCTGTATACGGACGAGCATTATCTTGTTGGAAAATTGCCCCTGGGAGACCATTTAGGAAAGGTCCTACATGGAGTCGAAGAATATCATCAACGTAACGTTGGCCCATTAAGGTTCCACGCATCACAATTAAAGTGGACCGGCTATCATAGGTTATGGCCCCCCAGACCCTTACACCAGCTGTGCGGGTAGTGTGACGTAGGGCACCCAGGGCTCACCAGGGCACCTCCACACCCAGGGCTCACCAGGGCACCTCCACACCCGTACACGGTTATCATCTGTCCCCAAAATAAACCAGAATTCATCATTAAACACAACCTTTTGCCAATCTGTGACATTTCACATTGATCTGGCTTGGCACCACTGTAGACGCAGTTGCCGATCTTCCGGTGTTAAAGGGAGTGCACGGAAAGGGTGCTTGGATTTAAAATTTGCTTCTGCAAGGTGTCTGGAAATTGTTTGAGGAACAATTGCAACGCCTACGTCTGCTCGTATCGTTGAACGGGTCACTGTGGGGTCCACAAGTGCTTGCCGCACGATCCTTCGATCCTCTCTCCTCGTGGTCTTCCTGGTCGCTCCAGACCCGGTTTTCCGCGCATGGGTGCCTTCTCGTGTCCACTGCTCCCAACAACTTCGAACGGCACACTCCGATCGATCCACCTGGCCAGCAACACGGCGCGTTGACCAGCCAGCAGTTTTCATCCCGATGATCAGGCCTCTCTCAAACTCGCTTAACTGTGAGAAATGTCTTCTAGCACGTTTACCTGGCATGTTTCGCTTACCAAAGTCTTCCTACAATCGGCGGGTAATCGTCAAGTTTATGAATCTTCGAATTCGCCTTGGTTATATAGCACCCTCTTCCTGATTGTAGCGCCACCTCGGCGTGTATGAGCATGCGTATTGGCACAAAACTTGGCTCATTTGCGTATCACATTACGCTGTACTTATTTGAAAAGTTTTGCGATTGTATTTAGCTTCGTTCTTGGGTCGCTATTTTCCATGTTTCTGAGTGTATAAAGGAGAAAAGCGACTCACTGACTAATCAAAATATCTCCGGAACTATTAAACCTACTGATTTGAAATTTGGTATAGGTATGTTTCTTTCATGGAGTAGACGTCAGTTAAGAACGGATTTTGCAAAGATCGAACCCCAAGGGGCATTACGAGGGGTTCTAGATAATTATTTCCATTATTAAACTATTAGATATACAGTCTTGAAATTTGGTACACAAAATTCTTTCATAAAGTAGAGATTCCTTATATAATGATTTTTACGAAAATGGGCCCCCAAGGGGCGTTGAGGGCACTTAAGGGACGTTATAGATAATTATTTCCATTTTTAAAGTATTTGACATACAGTCTTGAAATTTGATAAGTGGATTCCTTTCATAGAGTACAGATCCGATACAAAATGGGTTTTATGAAAATCGGCCCCAAGTGGCGTTGTGGTGAATTAAGAGGCGTTATGGGCAATTAACTCCTTTTTTAAACTATCAGGCGTAAAATCTTGAAATTGAGTAAGCAGATTCCATTCATTAAGGAGAGATCTGCTATAAGATGGGTTTTGTGAAAATCGCTTCGTAAGTGGCGTTGCGGGGGCTTAAGGGGCGTTATAGATAATCATTTCCATTTTTAAACTAATAGACGTACAGTCTTAAAATTTGGTAAGCGGATTCCTTTCATGGTGTAGAGATCCGCTACGAAATAGTTTTGGGGAAAATTGATCCCCAAGGGTCACTGAGGGGGATTAAGGGGCGTAATAGATAAATATTGCCGCTTTTCAACTAATAGACCCACCTGCTTGAAAATTAGAAGGTATGTTTCGTTCATGGAATAGAGTTTCTTTTTACAAAGAGTTTTTCGAAAACGGACCCCCAAAGGAGTGGGGTTGCGAGGGATTAATTCCCTATAGATGGAAGAAAACACATATAGAAAATTCCTGTGTGTTATAGAAAAATTCCTGTTTTTGAATTTAACCAATTTACTTGAAGTTTGTTGAGCACGTTTTTCTTTATAGTTGAATAGAGTTCCACTAAGAATGGATTTTACGGAAATCAACTCCAGGGGGAAGCGGTGAGAGTCATTGCGGCGTATTGATAGATAAAATTCCCGTTTTCGAACTGGTAATGACTATAATAATAAAATTTGGTTTGCATGCTTCTTTTGTTGAATCGAATTCCTCTAAGAATGTTTTCAACGAGGTATTGTTGATAAAAATTCCGTTTTTGCTCTGTTAGATTTAGACTTGAAATTTAGCACGCATATTTATTTTATGGAGTAGAGATCCACTGAAAGTTGCTTTGTTGGAAATCCATTTGATTATTAGGTTAAGTGAGCGAAAAAAATCTTTTTCCTTCTATTTTAGATATAAATAGAAATTAGATATTTTAATTTATGTCCTTTTTATATCAAGAGGCGAGAGTTACAGCTATAAATATTTTTCAATACAATCGAATTCTTAATGCTAGATATCAATAATTCATATACTATATGTAAACAGTATACATTTATACAACATCGTGAAATACCCAGTGAAGCGGGTGGGTAACGGCTAGTAAATAAATAAAACCTCTATATTTATTTTGATTATACAAAGACATGAGAGCATAAAACTTTTGATAATAAAATTTTAAATGCCTAATTTATTTTTTATGAAGTTAAAAATTGTTATATTTCAATGTTAATGTGTTTAAATTGAGTGTAAAATTTTCATCCATTGGAACACTTTGATGTACTATTATGGATGTTTTGAATTTCTCTATAGTATCGAAAATAATATAAATAAAGAAAATCTCTACATTTCTTTCCTTCTTTATGCATTCATAGTTGCTGTTTTTTTGTAACTTTACATTTCACTTTTGATATCTTTTTATAAGAACTTTAATTTCTTCTGTCGTCCAACGTGCAGATTCTACAAATCTGCTTTGATCAAAATGAGTCTCAATCGCAAAGTCTCATGAGTGAATGAGGGAATATTAATGTCGCACTGTTCAGCTACACCAATAATTCCCAAAGTAGTCTATATGGAACCCTAGGGGTCTACGATGACCTGCTAGGGGACCACATCAGCGAAAAAATAATTAAGAGGGGGCCATGAGGTGTAAATGGGGGGTCTAATGAGGTATAATGGTCTACGATAGCCTAAATCAGGGGTCGACAACCTTCTGAGTTAGAAGAGCCAAAAATTAGAATTTACAAAATTTCAAAGTTTTTAAAGAGCCACAAAATTTTTTATTGTCAACAATAAATAAAGCTTTTTCATAAAAAAACATAAATTTATTTATTCTTAAGAAAAAATATGTATTTATTCATGTATAAGTAGTGTTTTTCACAACAAATTAGATAATATATATCTTGCATTATTAGATAATTATTATTTAAGTAAAAAACTAAAACAATATTAAACATTTACTTACAACACTAACTTATACTTCAATGACAAACAATTGAGCAAACAAATTCAATGGGAGCGAGGACTTTGCATGGCTATTCAAGTAGGAAATTTAAACTTTACTAAACAATGTAACTTGTACTTAAAAAAAACAATAACGTACATTTGAGCAAACAAATTCAATGGGAGCGTTGGCTTTGCATGATTTTAGAAAGTTTGGATAAATTTGGCTCATAACTTGTTGTTTTTACGTTTCAAACACGAGTCTAAATTTTTCATTTGTTAGTTGACTTCTTACTTTACTTTTAATTATATTCACGCAAGAGAACGCTTGCTCGCATGAATATGTCGATCCTGTAACGTCGTGAGTAGTTAACAAACAAAATTAATTGTCACAGCCTAATTTGAAAATAAAAGGTTAATTTATTTGCTCAACAAATTGTTATTGAAGCAATAAATTACAGTTTTTACTCCAAGCCGATGCAGTCAGTCTATATTACTCCAATTCTCCAAGACCACCGGCGTTCATTGTCTTTCCTTCCTTTCCACTCCAATCTCGGTCCTCCTTTCTTTACGGCTCTCCTCAAGTTCTCTATATCCAGGGCTCTCTCCAAGTTCTTTCCATCCAGGGCTCTTCCTATCTCCTAAAAAACACTTTTAAATACCGGGGGTGGGTCCACATCACGCCCCTCGTCCCTTCTCATTGGCAGGCCACATAAATCTCCCTCGGCCATAATTCTTGTCCAACATCTAGACACACTTGCCCATCACACCACCTGTGTTCTATTACCCCATTCTCTCGACACCTGCCGAAGTGACAGGATTCTTTTTAGACAGGCTTCCCTTATTGTCAATGGGGTGCCGGCTCTCCTTTACCTTTATGGCTGCCAGTCTGGGAGTCAGCGCTCCACCGAGGTCAAACAATAAACAATGGCCCCATGGTGACGTCATTTAACATCTGATTGAAGCCATAAAACTTATCGTGGATCGAAGGGTGGGGGTTCACAACAATCGAAGACGTCACAATCCGAAGATAGTACTCCAAAGGCCAGCTTCTTCACCTCACTGTAGCAACCTGGAAGACTATTCCAGGCGTCAAATCTAAGTGCCTCAACTCGCGGCATTTCTTTTAAAGCTGTCAAATTTATTTGCATTACGTACATACATTTCTGGACCTTCAACTTTTCCAACTTGCTTTTCAACTCTGTATATTTTCCACTCCACAAAATTTTACATTTTAAATGGATCGATTGCATTTCTAGAGATCCAGTATCGATTCCAAATGGTTTAATGTGGGTTTCGTTACTATTTGTGTTGAGTGGGTTTACTATGAATGCTAGAGTGGATTTGTTGTTTTTGAATTGCTCAAATCTGTCAGCAAATTCGTCTTTAATTTTTTTATAACAGTGCTGAAGTAATTTATGTCAGCAGTTGCACTGGTTTTATCGCGATATTGCTATAGAAATTGAAAATGAAGTAATTTTCCGCTCCGAAAGAGAGAGAGAATATCTTCAGCAAAAATAATTAGTTATTCTTCGAAACAAACCAATTCTTCTACCAAAACATAGGCTGGGTTTCATTTTCCTTGCAATTTTAGATTCAGCTCATTTAATTTTGCTGTCATATTCACCATAAAGTAAATTTTTGCAATCATTTGTCATTCTCTAATTCAGGGTGATTAAAGCCTTTTTCATTGAGGAATGTATTTATTTCATCAAGCACAAAGCAAAACGTTTCAACACCTTTCCCTTGGAAAGCCATGGCATTTTATTGTGGAGAAGGAGGTCGGAATACCGAGTCTCACTTTCGTTTAAGAATTCTTTAAACTGACGATGGTAGAAAGCTTTTGACAAGATGCTGTTAACAATCATGATTACCAAATTCATGATCTCAACTATTTCGGCCGGAAATGTTTCGGCACAAAGCGCTTCTTGGTGTACTATGCAGTGAAACGTAATAATTTCGTGGTTTATTTTGCTCTGAAGAATCGTTGTTGCTCCTTTATTTTTTCCTGTCATACTTCTGGCTCCATCAGTTGCTATTGAAACGATTTCATTTAAATTGATCTTATTGTCTTCAAGGCATTTTTTGTCAGGCATTCACTATATCTTCCCTTCCAGTTTGTCTCGAGAGTGGTAGCAATCCTAGAAGTTCTTCTTTTGGATCTTCGAAAGACATATATCTGACAAAAATGGCAACTTGTGCAAAGTCTTTTATGTCACTAGACTCATCAGTAGCAAGTGATAAGGTGGAAGAAAACAGAATATCTTCCACCTGCAAATATGTTACACTTGAAGACATTTTAGCTATTATATCTTGTACTGCAGTGTTTCTCAAAGTGTGGGGCGCGCCCCCTGGGGGGCGCGATGACCCTACAAAGGGGGCGCGAGCATATCGAAAATTTAAAGATTTTTTTTAAAAAAAATAACCGGAAAGAGAAGTAAAACAAAATGCTTTCTTCCATAATAAAAAAAATACACACAACAACACTGACATAATTTATGTTTATTATCTGGCTTTTTTCCGTCATCAAATAGCTATCTTTGATCCCAAAACCAAATTAAAGAAAAAAAACATTTTGTTTTATTTGCTGTATTTCCTGAATGAGAGATTTTTTTATTACGTTTTAACATAAAATATTACTCGTTAAAAGAAAAAACGAAACCCAGACCCTGAGAAAAATTCTAAGAAGATAAACAATTCACCACTGTAATTATTATTGAAATACTGTACATTAGTTGTAGAAAAAGAAAAGGAAGTCATGATTCACTTTTCAGCCAGGCTGCATAGTACGTTTGCTAATCATTTGATTGACCTTCAATCTTATGGTATGGTTATTATCAATATTAGTTCCCTCCCATCTTTTTATGCGTTTGCTTTTCGCTTAGGGAAATTGTAAATAATTGAGTTTTGCGATATTTGGAAAAGAATTGATTGGTTTAACATTTCTGTAGGATAATTGAAAAAAGTCTTATTTGCGTCCTTTATTATGGTCTTGTACTTTTGAATCATTTTAGTTCAGTTTTATTGGATTTTTCTCAAATCATCAAAGAATTGAATAGTCCTTGAAAGAAGGTAAGTATACTTTCTATAAATTAAAATATTCACTAGAATTCCGATTTGTATCGTGTACAGTAAAAATAATTCTAAACAAATGATTGGGGTGACTGAGTCCCCCGCACTACCATTAATGTTAGTATCGAGTACGCGCCTGCTCCCGGGTTAAAACATTTTGAAGTCTTCTCGCTTTAAAAAATAAAAAGTAACACAATTATTCTTCATCGGAATTTTATATTCTTTTTCATAATTTAACATTAATTCTAAATGCTAATTTGTGAGGTTTAAAATTACAGTTCTTTTAAACAGTTATTTACAATTATAGCATTTATCTAAAAAAATTCATTTTACATTTTTGTATACAATGTCGTGCACACAGTTTTACTCTCCTTACAGTTCAGCTATTATATCAAGAATAATGTTTTATTTTTAAAAAAATGAACTCGGGCGAAGAGTCGGTGTTTCAGCGAGTATACGTTTGATGTATCAGTACTGAAGAAGGTATTTTATAAATAATTTCTTATTACTGAATTTGGCCGCGGTAGCCGAGTGGTTAAGGTATCGGATCGTGGCTTGCCTTGTCACGAGTTCGAGCCCAGTACCACTAAAGACCCGCCGTGTAGGGCAGCGATGCACGTTAAATCTGTTGAGTTGAAACGTTTTCCCGTTGGTGTGGTGTGGTAGTTAGGAGAGAGGGTGCCAGCTCAGGTGTCATCCACGTCACTTGACCATGGTTCAAAATTACGTGGTCCGTCGTGTTTAGTTTGCACCGATTCATTTACACATTAATTTAAAATCTCTAAAAGATTAATTACAACACACACAAAATGGCGAGACTAAGATAAAAGGAATTTTATTAGAGCGTTCTCCATACGCTCTCTTCTTACTCTGTCTACACATACACTGTTTACACTGTTTTTCACACACTAGCGCCCTCTCGCGACAAATATGCACCTGTTGTTGTGGGCGTCACACAAACCATTTGTTCAACACTGAACATCCACCCCGGGTTGAATGACACATTCAACAACTTTCACATAACACAATAATGCACAAAACCAATGATACACATAATACAAAGACAATAATACTCAATACAGAAAACACTAATACTCAATAAAAGTAATATCGTTCAATACACAAAAGATAAAGTACTCAAACACACAAAATTGAATTGAAAAAATACACAAATTTGAAATTTTCACATACATTATTCACTTGAAAAAGGTAAAATACAAAGTTTAGTTATTGGACGTTTAAAAATTCCATTTTTAGTTTTCACTAACACTACTCGAATTTTATTATCTTTACCATGATACACTTCAAGAATTCTACCAAGAGGCCAATTACACACGGGTAAATTATCCTCTTTCAGAATTACCATATCATGTATTTTTACATTATTCTTTTCAAAATACCATTTATTTCGATTCTGAAGTGTACTCAAATAATTATTTGACCAACGTTTCCAAATATGTTGCACAATTTTTGTTTGTTTTTGCCACACTTTTAACCTATTATCAGACACTTCAGTTAAACTTGGCTCCGCAATGGCTGTGATGGGACGACCAACTAGGAAATGACCAGGAGTCAAAGCGTCAAAATCGCCAGGGTCACACGACAAGGGGTAGAGGGGACGTGAATTGAGAACTCCCTCAATTTGGTTAAGAATGGTTAGAAATTCTTCGTATGTAAATCTTAAATTACCCATTACACGCCTGAGGTGATATTTGACGGCCTTCACTCCAGCCTCCCACAGGCCTCCGTGATTTGGAGCTCTTGGGGGAATAAAGCTCCACTCAACACGTTCTTCACACAAAATTTACTCAAATTACTAACACAATTACTCATAATTTCTCTAAGTCTTTTTAACTCTAACTGTGTGCCAACAAAATTGGTAGCGTTGTCTGAAAATATACGCTCCGATTTTCCTCGTCTGCTAAAAAAATCGCTTTAACGCTGCAATAAAAGCCTCACTAGATAAATCAGTAACTATTTCGAGGTGACACGCCTTTGTCACCATACACACAAAAATGCACACATAGACCTTATTTAAAACTCCCTTTCTTTGATTAGGATATTTAATCCAGAAATGTCCACAAAAATCTATTCCCACCTTGTTAAAGGGAAAACTCTGAGAAATTCTCTCGGCTGGTAATTGACCCATAATTTGTGAACAAGTAACGGGTTTTGCCTTAAAACAAATTATACAGTTATTTACAAGTTTTCTACACATATTACGACCATTTAATGGCCAGAACCTTTGTCTAACAATAGACAGTAAGGTTTGTGGACCAACATGCAAATGTCTCTTGTGAGTCATTTCAAGAATTAAATTTGTTAATCTGTGATTATTAGGAAGAATTATCTGGTGTTTTTTATCAAAACACAATTTACTGTGGGCCAGTCTACCTCCTACTCGGAGCACATTTTCGGAATCTAAGAATGGTGAGAGATTTCTAATCTTACTTTGAGGGTTAACCATACCCTTACAGGACAAATCTTTTATTTCCGAGTTGAATTCCATTTGCTGGACCAGCTTCACAAGGGTAATTTCAGCTCGTTGAATTTCACACATCCTTAGTGGCCCAATTTGTTTGTTGGAGGGCCTTTTGCAATTATTGATGAACCTGTAAATATAACTGAAAATACACAAATTTTTCTGAAAATTATTAGATACAGAGAGGATATGGTTCAAAAGGTTGTTGTCTAAAATCACAGTCAAAGTTTTTCTCTCAGTAGGTTTTAATTCCTCCAAATAGGCACTTTCATCACTAAGTAGCACATTGTTGCTCACAGGAACAGTATTTCCTTCTTGTAGGAAACTCGGTCCTTTCCACCACTTTTCACAGTTTATCAGTGAATCAGCACTGATGCCTCTCGTTAGAAGATCTGATGGATTGTCCTTTCCAGGACAATGACGCCATGAATCTTTGTCTGTTAAAGATCGTATCTCTTTCACTCGGTTGGCGACGAAAACCTTCCATCTGTTGCTGGGACCTTGAATCCAACTCAAGGCTATAGTCGAATCTGTCCAAAAGTAGTTGGTTGTAGATATTTTCTCATTGAGAACACGTGAGACTTCTTTCGCCAACCTCGCAGCAAGCAACGCTCCCATTAGCTCCAAACGTGGAAGGGTTAATACCTTTAGAGGAGCCACACGGCTTTTGGAAGCTAAAAGATGTACAGAGATTTTGTCAAAGGTTCTCAATCTAACATACGAAACAGCTCCATATGCCTTAATACTAGCATCTGAGAACGTATGTATTTCACACTCCGGACAGTTCACACTATCACATTGCAGGGCATATCGAGGAATCTGAAGTTCACATAAGAAAGACGCTTCCGAACACCATTGTTCAAACTTCTCTCTAATATCAGGCAGCAACTCTTCGTCCCAGTCCGTTTTTCTCTGCCATATTTCTTGGAACAAAATTTTAAATCTTATGGTGAAGGGGGACGCAAATCCCAAGGGATCAAATATCCTGCCTGCAGCCATCAACAAAAATCGTTTAGTGTTCTTTCTTTTTTGAAGGAAGTCTAAGAGACTGGTCAGACGAAGACTGAGATAGTCTTTTGAGGATGCCATAAAAGCCCCAAAACACGATGTGGATGGTTCACGAAATCGTTCATATTTAAATGATCAAAATGTTCCAACTGCCATTGCTTCATTAACTCACAGTCATTTGAAATCCACTTCCGCAGGTTCATTCCTGCTTCACTCATGATTTTTGCCGCCTTGCTCGACAAATCGAATGCTGATTTTGCATCATCTTCACCAGTGACGAGATCGTCCACATAAAAGCAATGATCAAGTGTCCGCACAGTATCAGGATACTTTTCCATGTACTTCCCTATATGCGTCTTAATCGTTGCAGCCAAAAGAAACGGAGACGCGTTCACGCCAAAAAGAACTCGATTAAATCTGTACACCTGCACACCATTTTCGCCGTCATCTATAAGGAACCGTACTACATCTCTATCCTTTGGAGCCAAAGAAATTTGAAGAAACGCTTTTTCCACATCAGCTAAAACAGCTATTTTGTTCGAACGGAAGGAGATCAATAGGTCTAAAATATTAGGGTTCAAATTGACTCCATGGAAAAGGCAGTCATTTAATGAAAGTTGTTTTTCTTCATGAGCACTAGCGTCAAACACTAGTCGCAGTTTCGTTGTGAGAGATTCGTTTTTAATTATCACTTGGTGAGGAAGATAAAACACAGGGTTATTCGTTGGAATAAAGGGATTTGTTACCTTCTCAATTATTCCCACATCCAAATAATTCTTCAAGACCTTACAATACTCAGAATACAACACCTTATCCCTTTGCATTTTTTTCTCATAAGACTTCCAAGTCGTCTTTTCGCTAAACTAAAATTATCACTTAACTCATTACTATCTCTTTTCCACGGGAGTTCTACCTCATATCTACCATTTTTAAAATGTACTCTCTGCTTAAACATTTCAAAGCTAACGTCCTCCTCACTACTACAATTCTCGTTTTTGACACCAATCGATTCTAACTCCCAAAAAAGACCTTAATGTTGTATTTAAATCACTATCTCTAATTAATCCACAATGAATATTGTTATCCCTCACCTCATCTCCTACACTTCCGCTAACTACATATCCAAAAACAGTATTTTGTAAAAGTAGTCTTGAATCTCCACAATAAATTTGGCCTGGTCTCAGTAATTCGTAAAATATTTCCGCGCCTAACAACACATCAATTTTACCAGGAATATTAAATTTATAATCGGCTAGTTTAATTTCGTTTGGCATATCTAGCGACACATTTATTATTTGTGACGGAGTCAAATCGGTTATCCTTCTTACAACTAATAAATTTAGCTCCTTTTTGAAACTTAAATCACCGTTAAATATGGAGGTCGTAACTCCTCCATTTATTGTCATTGTTGACTCATTTAAACAAGATACTAGCAAATTAATTTTCTCATTTTTTAATTGTAATCTATCTGCACAGTCTTTCGTAATGAAGTGTGACTGACTCCCTACGTCCAAAAGCGCTCTTACCTCATGTAAAAGGCCATATTTGTCCCTTAAGAAGCACTGGACGCTACTCAGTAAAACGGTTCGCGTTTTATTTTTAAAAAGCTGGTTGCTACGAACGACTTGTTTTCTTCATTTTCACCTTGGGGTGGAACGACGCAATTCGATCCTCCCGGTCCCCCGAACACATCTGCGAGCGGGTTGAGAACTGACCTTTGAACTGTTTGGTTGTCCCGCTTTAGAAAATGAATCAAGCGATGGTGCGGTTTCCCACAAAAACAATTT
This sequence comes from Trichonephila clavipes, assembly GCA_019973935.1. Lineage (NCBI taxonomy): Eukaryota > Metazoa > Arthropoda > Arachnida > Araneae > Nephilidae > Trichonephila > Trichonephila clavipes. The sequence goes on from BMAU01005193.1 coordinate 21,560, forward strand.
TTCGCACAGCAGGTTTTCACACTACAGTTAGGGAAAAGCACTTGAAACACAAATGATTAGCCTTTACGAAATCCACTCTTTCACTGACGCTGAGAGATTTAAATTTTGAGCATGAATACAGTGGGTGGAATTCTCGTGATTTGCAACAAAAACATTTCACATTTTTAACAGAAGACAGATTTACGCTTGAAATATTTTTTGCTCCACGATGATTATAGGTCTCATTACGTTTAAACTTAGGAAATAAATTCTGTTCTCTAATTTTTCCCTTGATGATATAAAAATATCACACTCGCGAGCTAGATCTTGTGGCTTAAACCACATTTCGCCCTGCTTAATGCTAATATGCGTATTTAATTCTCGGTCTAATGTCTCTATTATCTTATCTGAGATTACTAACTCACAAACTGACTTGAAATCATTGACCTCCCGTAATTGGCAATAGTAATTAAAATTCGCACTTAATCTAGACGCGAATTGAACATAACTCTCGCTAGGTAATTTTTGGGCCTTTTTAAATTGATTTAAACATTCATAGGGGGTCGGTTGAAATTCTTTTAACACAATTGCCTTCAACTTATTATAGTCACTTAAATCTTCATCTCGAAGATAAATCATTAAGTTATTTGCCTTTTCTCCTAAAATATTCAAAAGAATTTCGGGTTTTAATTTTTCAGGAACATTTTTAGTTTTAAATGCCTTTTCTATAGATTGAAAAAATAAATTAAATGACTCTGCTCTTAGGGGTACCGGGATTGTTAAGGTTTTGATACTTTTAATCAAACTTTCAATATTACACTCGGTTGTAATTAATTGATTTTCATTTTGTAAAGGTAAACTTTTGCCCGATTGATTATGTAATTTCGCTATTTCTAACTCCTTCTCTAACTGTGACAGTTTATTTTTTTCAATTTCTAGTCTATTTTCGTTTTCATTTAACTGTGACAGTTTAATTTTTTCAATTTCTAGTTATCGTTTTTTCGTTTTCATTTCTTCTATCATTTATCTCCTCCAATACACAATCAACAATAGCCTGATACGTTTCCTTATCATTTTTATAAATCTCACTCTCCTGTATTAATTCTCTTAAATCTAGAACTTTAGCATTGTCTGGAACAACTAATTTTAATTCATCCGCAATACTCCTAAGTTCATCCTTTTTAAATTTACCTATACTCATTTTCACAAAGTAAAGTTATCTCAATCACCAATGAAACAAATAAACCACAATTTAATTATCTAAGCCACAAATCAAAGTTAACTCAACCTCAAATTAAAGTTATCTTAACCACACATGAGACACATATAAATCACAATAATTATCTCAAAAACACAATTAAAGTTAACTCAACCTCAATTTAACACTTATAAATCACAATAATTATCTCAAACAACTGACCTCTCACCAAGTGACAACTTTCTCTCCACACTAAAAGGACGCTTCCTTTCTTTTCATTCGTGATCGTTGAGTATGCTACAATTCTTTATTTTCAGTCCCGGCCATTTCGGGCTCTGACGGACCAATGTTTAGTTTGCACCGATTCATTTACACATTAATTTAAAATCTCTAAAATATTAATTACAACACACACAAAATGGCGAGATTAAGATAAAAGGAATTTTATTCGAGCGTTCTCCATACGCTCTCTTCTTACTCTACACATACACTGTTTACACACTGTTTTTTCACACATTAGCGCCCTCTCGCGACAAATATGCACCTGTTGTTGTGGGCGTCACACAAACCATTTGTTCAACACTGAACATCCGGTTTGAAAAAGGTAGGATGTTGAAAATGGTAATAGTATACGAAGTGCTTTTGTTTTCAGTACAGATAATTCCTCATCCACCTCTACCCCAAATTCAAAGAGCGATTTATTACAAAATTGCTTTTTAATTTTTCACTGGATGTGAAATCTATGAAGATTTCTTCTTCGGAAGTTGAGAGCCCTTCTGGAGTATCTTGAAATAGATCCCTAATCCACTCGTAACTTGCTACCAAGCTGTCCTCATCCAGAAAATACTTTTTAAAATTCTTTGCCAACATAGCTAAATGATTTTACATGTTTTAAAAACAACTTTCACTTGTTGTTCTACAGATTTGTAAGTTTTAACACATATCGAGCTGGGGCTTTTTTTCCATCATTTACTTCAGTAGTGGTAAATCCAAAATTTAAGTATTTTTGAGAAGATCGCTTTGATTTAATTTTCGGAACCATGCACGTTCGTCTGTGTACTTGTTGATTCTTTATTATGGTCGAATGTTTGCTTACGACTTAAAAATGTATGTATGATATTGTTTTAATCTACTGCCGTAAATACTTAATTACCGTGAATTACAATTAACGTGGAAATTTAAAAAAAAGTACATTCAAGCTAGATTCGGTAGCTATAGGAGTATCGAGTCGACCAAAACTGACTGGAATTGTACGAGGAAAAGCATTTTTACATGTTTTGCGCAGACGTCCGATAGGTTGCCCAGACTCACGCAAACGTACCCTATAATGCCAGATGAGATGGATATGATAGACAGCGACATTGACTAGACTATTTTTCTAATGACATTTGTACTTTGAGAAATGAATATGCTGAAGGAAATAAATCTTTAATTAAATACATCATTTTGCGATCTGTTCCAATTTAAAAAATTAGAGAAAGAAAAATAACATATAATTCTAAGTAATATATATATATATTAAGTAATTTTCTTAATATATATATATATATATATATATATATATATATATATTACTTAAAAGTTACATATACACAAAATTTAATATACTTATCGTATTAATTTGTACGGTTTATAATTAAGATCGTATTGTAACTTTAGCGTCTCTCTCTCAAAGTGCATTTTTATTGTAGTAAATACATTATTGTTGTACAGGGGGGCGAAACAAAAATTATGATTGAAAATTGGGTCGCCAGTATTGAAAGTTTGAGAAACACTGCTTTTAATGTATGACTGGTGCACAGAGTATTTTATGACTAATTAATTAATACTAAATTAAGAACAAGTTTAATAATTATTAGCTACTTCCATGGGCTTGTCTTACAGAGCAAAGTTTTTGAAAGGAGTTTTAAGATAAGAAATTGACCCTCTGAGTTCATTTTCTATATTTAGCTGATATCTATATTTTGTCTTCTAAGCAGCCACCGCATTTTGTAATATGTTCCAATTTAAAAATCAGAGAAAGGAAAAATAACTTAATAATTATCCTATTACCTAACTTTTTTTTGCTTAAAAGTAACATATACAAAATTTAATACTTATGTCATGAATTTGTACGGTTTATAATAAATATTGTTGCTTTATCGTAAAAGTGCATTATTATTGCATTCAGTAAATTATTATGTATAAGGGGGGGCGCGATAAAAATTGTGATTGAAAAGGGGGGCGCCAGTATTGAAAGTTTGAGAAGCACTGTTGTACTGTTTTAGCGGATAGTGGTAAATCTTTGATTTTTTTTCAAGATTTCTGGTTTGTTTTTGAAATTACAAAACAGTTCTTCAGATGTTCGTATGAAGCAATCTTTGACATGCTCACCATCTGTGAATTGTTTGATTTTTTTTTTTTTTTTTTGCAATTTCTAGTGATACCACGAAGCTTGCCAGATTAACATTACTTTTAGATTGCATCCAGTTACTTTACATGGAACTTGATTATTGTTTTTGTTTTTGGAGCTCATCGACAGCTTTTTTTCGTTCCTCGCCGGCTGGATATTTACTAGCAAACTGAGCATGTTTTGTAGTGAAGTGTGTCTCTAAATTTGCTTTTTTATTGTGTGCGAGTTTTTCGTGGCAAATGAGTAAAGTTGGAAGGTCATCTGTGAGTTGCATATGAAAGTGAACGACTCCGTCCAATCCCGATTGGATTCTCGACGCTCTTCTTAAGTTTTTTTTCTATGAAGATTCCATGCTTGCGGTGAAGCTGCAATAAAGAATTCTTGAAATTATTATTTAGGTATCCAAAACAGATGATGAAAAGTTTTTCATTTGCTTACTATGTCATCGTACACCTACGTAAATACACACGAGGACATACTGGGCGTAATGAAGCATAATTTATCAAAAAACATTTTACAACGATATTTCCCGATGAAAGATACTTACCTAAATAAAATAAATAATTCTTTAATAATTTAATTACTAAAATTATTTAGACACGAAACACTGCTTGCCTCTTTCTCTCACATACTGGTTGACACTAAGTTTCGTCGCATGTGGGGTTGCATCTCGCGTGCGGTAATCGCCAACGGATTTGTCAGAACGTGTTTATCACGGCGCTCAGTTTAGTTTTTTTTTAATTTGGCAATTATTACATTTCTTGGTTTACGAGTAAAGGTGTTATGCCCAGCTATGCCGAAATCAATGAATATATATATATATATATATATATATATATATATATATATATATATATATATATATTGCGAAACATATAAACAATCTAAAACTGCAAATACCTTACAACTTTGATCCTCAGAGTTCGAAAATAGGTTTATTAAATAAAAATTTATAGGTACTTACACTTATAGTTATTATTTTAACGCTAATTTTTAAATAATAAAAGCTATAAAATAGATAAATAATAAATTAGGTAATAATTAAATATATATTTTAATAAAAACACTTTCACGGCAATATCCAACAGTGGTACGTTGTTTCTTTTTTGACAATTCTTATTCATCGAAAAAAAGTAGTTAGGTATCTTATTTGGAAAAAAAAATGTATAATATGTATTTTAAAAATATAATATTTATTATGTTACCTACCTTTACTTCTGATTTTTATTATTATTATTACATATGTACATACAAACCTTTGAGAAGACAATTCGCTTCAAACACTTCTACTTGAAACAACAAACTATACATCTCAGCCAAAGCACTGGTGAAGACGCCAAATTGGCTTGCATCGAAAGCGATTTAAAACCTACCATCCGACGACGGAGTCATTCGAGCTTCCGACGGATTGACGACAGCGACGATGCATATCAGGAGACAGGGGTGCGATGAAAAACGAGTACATATGGCTGTGAGATAGAAACGGTGCCTAATCCTCATTAATCGATTCAGAACTATTTTTAAATGGTTTTTTTTTGATAAAATAAATAATATTTGCGTATGGAACTAAAGAGCCGCAGCTTCACATCCAAAGAGCCACATGTGGCTCGCGAGCCGCAGGTTGCCGACCCCTGGCCTAAACCAGATCGTGATTTCAATTTTAAAAGAAGATTTAATCAAGTGTAAGCCAGATTTACCTATTTAACAGCTTTATTTACTAAATTTACTTATGTTAATTTGCAGTTACAAGACGACAGCATACATTTTATTAAAAAAGGACCATCATTTCAGTGTTTCTCGCCAGAATCATGCTAAAGGAATATAAAACTGGACGTCGCAAATTTTAACAGTTTCTCAATTTGCCACAAACAATCTGCCATAAAAATGATGTTTTAACCCATGTTCTACATTTAAATGCTCTTTATTCAGGTTTTGAAACTAAGTTTGAGAATACTTTGGTCATGTTAATAAATTCATGTTGTCATATTAAAAAAAAATATCTGATTGCAACAGGAACTGATTCTGATAGCCCTAACGAAGATTTTAGAGTAAAGTTTAGAAACGAACGTCAACTATTTTGCCTTAAAAAAGATATACCTCATTATCCCAAATTATGAAACATCTCAAGAAAGTTGAATTGCTTTTCCCAGAGAAGAGCAGTTTCAGCGCACTTGTCAATCTCCAAAATAAAAACAGAAAGAAAAAAAGAAAGATTAGATATTACTTGGAATTGGATTAGGATTAAATCTGAAAAGATTAAGGCCAAATGTTGCAAATTTATTATTGAAGCAACATATTCATCACACCCATTTAAAACAATTGTTATTTAATGTAACAATCATTTCATATACACTGCTGGACAATTGCTAAGGACGGATCACAAATTGCTATGTAGCATAACATTAAGCGAGACATGAGGCCTAGTAGGATAAAATATAGTTGCCACACTGTTCAGACATTAGAATAAAGAATATTTATTGTTCTGGCAAGTACAAAAGCTGTGAAACATCTGAAAGAAAAAAAATGTTCATTTGATCTGCGTACGGAGAAATGGAACAATGCATCTAAAAGTCAGCAGGCACCTTAAAGAAAGGTATCAGTACGGGATATGTCCACCGTGGAGTGTGATGCAGCATTCCACACGTCGTACCATACTTTGCACAAAATTATCCAGCAGCTGTTGAGGCAATTTATCCCATTCCTCTGTGAGTGCACGGATGAGGTGTTCTTGTTTGTCGGAGGATAGTTTCGACCAGCAACTTGCCTCCCCAAAGCATCCCACACATTTTCAATGGGGTTTAGATCTGAAGAACGCGCTGGCCATACGAGACGTTGAATACCCTCGCTGTCTTGACAATCCTGAACAGCGAGTGTTCGATGACATGTTGCGTTGTCGTCCATAAAAACAAATTTATCACCGACAGCACCGCAGAAAAGACGAACATGAGGAAGTAGAACTTCATCAATGTATCGTTGGCCCGTCATAGTCCCATTCGCAACCACATGTAGGCGCGTGCGGCCATTGATCATGATGCGGGCCCACACCATGATACTGCATGTCGGATATCGGTCCTTTTCCTGGATATTTTCTGGACGATAAGCAGTACCACTCTCGCGCCAGATCAGTTGGCGTCTACAATCCGATGACAGACTGAACCTACTCTCATCTGAGAATAGTACGCATGCCCAGTCCTGTTCAGTCCAATTGCGATGCTCACGACACCATTGCAAACGTGCAGTACGGTGCTGTCTGGTCAATGGGACACACACAACAGGTCTGCGTGCGTATAGTCCTCCTCCCCTCAAACGTCTGGCAACAGTTTTTCGAGATATCTGCTTTCCTGAGGCAGCAAGAAACTGATTTGCCACCTGCTGAGCTGTGGTGCGTCTGTTCCTTTTTGCTGATAGGACGATATATCTGTCTTCTGCAGGCGTCGTACTTCTAACACGACCTCCCGTGCCGTCTACTACACATTCCAGTAGTTTTAAATGACTTCCACAGCCGTGAAACAACGCTGTGGGCGATGTCGAACTCCCTGGCAACATCTGTTATTTTTCTCCCTTCTTCGATCTTTCCAATAATTCGGCCACGCATAAAATCATCTATGTGATGTCGGGAAGACATGCCAAAAATTTTAAGTTCGTCTATTAAATCTTTCGTGTAAAACTTTGACTTGAAACAACAACTGTCCACACGCGTCAAAACCTTTAAAGCTCTTATGAACGCTATCACGTGATGAACAGACGTGGGGAAAAAATTTGCGTATTCATACTTCTTCTTACTAATATCCCGCACTTATTCTAATTTTCCACATTTTGCTTCCTTTCATTTTGTGGTTGCTATGGATGATAGTGTTATCCGTCCTTAGCAATTGTCCAGCAGTGTACTAACTAAATTTTAATTTAATTAATTCACATGTGTGTTTCTTAAGTTTTAAACACTCTACTTAACTAAAGTTAGAAACATAAAATTTTTAAAGTAAGTAGTTCTATACCAGCTGTCAAAAAACATTTAAGTTGATAAATTTGCGAAAATTTAATATTAGGTAAGTAGGGTCTACACAAAACTAAAAACATGGCAAGGGGTCTATGACACAAAAAAGTTTGGGAACCTCTGAGCTACACGAAAGATTTTGGCGCAATGCCTGACGGGAAAATTTGAAAACGAACTCGCTTTTCTCCCCTTTTGCCCTGCTCCCAAGTGGGTACAAATATTGTACCTCCTTTTTCCAGATATGGAATGGAGGAGTGCCCAGATTCTAGTTTGTTTGCAAAGCCTTCCTATCTGTGTGTGTGGTATAACTTATTACTACATATACTGATGTGTTAAATATAAATGTTCTAATTTGTATAGCCTTCTTATCTACGACATAACGTAGTAAAATATTTTGATATTTTAGATATTCTCAGTGGCGTAAAGGGGGCTTTCGCCGCCGGGGGTCGCCGTAAATTTGTCGCCCATCTATTTTAACTATTAGTCACTGAAATTAATTAAAAGTAAAAAAAAAGCAGCTTTAATCTTTTTTATTTATTAGAAATGCACTTTTCGTGTTTTTTCAGAGCAAAATCTTTTATACAATTGTCAATATCAATATGTACGTCATGTTCAATCGCCAGAATAGCAAAATTAGTTCGCCTTCACGTGAACATAGTCGATCGGAGATAATTTTTGATTAATTTTAGCTTAGAGAAGCTTCTCTCGCAACTGGCATTACTGATGGCAGATGTTAAAAAAAATTCTCAACACTATAACAATGTTTAGTAAGACATCTTCAAGTTTGGACACAATAATATATTTTAATAAACCCAGAAAGCCGGACCTCATGAGTTCTTTTATACAGCCTGTTCTGTTGCAGCTACGAAAGCTTGTAGACGTACGCGCTCAACATGGAATTCTTCTTTATTAATGTCTTGAGGAGTTGATCCATGTTAAGTTTGTTCATGCTCAATATCACTTCAGATCTTCAAAAAGCACTCACGACTGAAAAAATTCTCGACTCTTCGTTGGTACTACTACTCACTTACTTTTCTATTATTACATGCTTACCCAACTGCTGGAGTAATGAAAATTCCTCTATCTGGGAAGTTCGGGGAGAACGATCCTAAATTGCCTCAGTAGGGTTAGCTAAAATTTATATAGCCGAGGTTGAAATCCCTAATCCAGTAAAGAAATAGCTACTTGATGGATTATTTAAACCCCTTGGCGTTCCCGGGAATACAAAAAGTACTGAAATTTCACGATTTCCCGGGATCCCCTTCATATTAGTGCGGTTAAAATCTTATTAAGATAAACATATCTACTTGTATCCCGAGGTCGGGGGTACCCATACACTTGTAAAGTTAAATCACGACGCAATACAATTTTTTTATTTTTTAAAAGATATAATCGTCTTAAATTTTACTAGCAAGGGTTGACTTTTCAATTCAGCCCAAAACAAAAGAATTATGTTCCACGTTTCCAAAGTGTAAAGAATAATATTTTAGAAAATAATTTCATCCAAATTTTTCCGTAGCAAGAAAAAAAAGTATTTTTCAAATTCGGTCCAAATGCCGCAACGGACATGGGTCCGGTTTGTCCGGCCCTAGAGCCGCCCCTGGAGCATACAATTGTACGAAACACCAAATTCGTAAAAATTTTATGACTTTTGGCTTCTTTGGCTTTACCGTCGCGTCTGCGCGGTTCCACCTGGCTTGTGTCAGTGCGGGTGCGATTTGGATTTTTTAAAAATCGCGGTGCTTGCTGCTGCCGCCCGGGACCATGGCCTTTTCGGCACCCGCCCCTAGGTCAGCCACTGGATGTTCTTGAAAACGTTCTAAAGAATGTAATTATTAAAAATTTATATTAAAATTTTCCAGCTGTCTGACATTTTAAAAAGAATTCAATTTCTGAAACTTGAACGATGCATATTTCACAAATATTCCAAAACTGCAAATGTTGTTAATTTCAAATTAAAGACAAAAATTGCCGAATGAGCGTTATAAGCACGAGCGTGAAGTTCATTCAAGCTCACTCGCCAGTAAAACACACTAAAAGAAATTATCACTTCAAAAATTTAGTATCTTTCTCACACGAGCAATCTTATAAAAAGAAAAATTCTTTACTTTATTCAATACTTCAAACATTTATAAAACTGATTTTTAGTATATTCCAGAGGTTCCCAAACATTTTTTTCTCGTGTTTTTTGATTTGGGTCGACCCGTACTTATCTACAATAGAATTTTTGCAAATTTATAAATTTCAATGTCTTTGTGTCAGCTAGTACAGAGCTACTTACTTTAAAAAAATTGAATTTCTAGCCGTAGTGAAGTATAGTGTTTAAAACTTAAGAAGTACATTTAAATTAATTTGATTAAAATTTAATTAACGTATAAAATAATAGAACAACAGAATAAATTATTGTTTAAAAAAAATCTAAAACACGTGCTTTTATAGTGAATCGAACCAAAAGTAAAAAAAAAAAAATTCTTAATATAAGAATGAAATGATTAACGAGAAAATAAATGTCATTGGGGTAAAAGCGTGGGGAGTTTGCTTTGTACTACATTTTAACACTAACTCAGCATTTCGTAATAGAATTAGTAAGAAATTGTAACAATTAGTATAGAGCACCCCACGCTTTTATCCCAATGATATTAATTTTCTCTTTAATCATTTTATTCTTTTATTAAAAATTATTTTTTTGCTTCTTAGTTCAATTCGCTGGAAAAGCCTGTTTTTTTTAGTTTTTAAAGCTACCACTTTTTCTTTGTTGAATTTATCTAACTAATAAAAGTCTGTAAGAAGACATATTAAATCTCAATGGTATCACTTTTTAAACGAATTGCTATAATGTTAATTCGTATCATCACTTCTAAACGTATTGCTTTATCAATATATATATATATATATAGCAGTTAGAACATAAATGTATCATATTTTAAACGTATTGTTATAATGTTAATTCATATCCTCACTTCTAAATGTATTGCTTTATAAAAATAAAAAATATTTAGCAGTTAGAAGATAATTTTTTTTTCACATGCACGAGTCTTTTTCTTTTTTCCATTTTTGAAATAACCAGGACTTATACTATGGTAAGAACTGCTAACTTACCCACCCTATGCTTTCTCGCATAAAAACACTTTTTTCTTTGTTTTATTTGTATTGATAGCAAGCGTTTTCAATTTTAGGGTTACACTTTCTTAAGGAGTAGGGTCTTTTAGTCGTCATATCTAGAATTAATCGCCAAATTTGGAAATGGAGTGTGGAATTAGTCACCAAATCTGGAAAGGGTATATGCAATGAGTCGACAAATCTAGAAACGATATAATGAATTAATCAAGAAAAAATCTCGAAATCCTTATTTTTGAGATTCCCGATCAGGACAATGGAACAAAGTTAAGAAATTATTGTATTGTCATCGGTCCTTGACAAGTGTGCAAAATTTCGAATTAATCTGACCTTTAAAGTGTTTAAAAATCGAATCCGAGATTCCATTACATACAAGTGAAACTTATAAAAGCGTGTTAAAAAGGTTTTTAATGGGAGGGATGAATCTTGTGCTTCAATAACAATTTTTCAACATTTTGTATTAATCTTGTAAGTTCTAATCCTAAATCTCCTCTGTTAGTATGGTGACCATTTTTTGTTCTCCTTTTGTTTTAGAGATTTGCAACCACGCTGAAACTCCTTACTAGGAAAAATAATTAAACTCTTTCTCACGACATTCCATGATGTAGGACAAATAACAGGTATGTCTTTTTAAGGCCAAATTTTCTTGTATCTGTTTCTAAACTTTACTTCAACATCTTCGTTAGTGCTTATTCCGATTGGTTCCTATTATAATAAGAAAACTGTTTTCCATGTGACCATATGAATTGATATTGTCCACTGTGATTTCACCTTAGTCAAAAATTTCTCAAACCTATTTTCAGATTCTGAATAAAGGACAATCTAATGCTGAAGTTGGATAGAAACGTCCGGATGGATTGCTTGAAAAAAAATTCGCGACCTCCAATATTATGCTGCTGCAGTTTAATTCTGGTCCTTAAATGATCCTTGTTTTAATAAAACGTCTACTTTAATCTTATTATTGCAAATCCACCTCATTAAACTTAGTAAATAAATCTATTAAATAGGTAAAATCTGTTCCCCCCCACTTGATTAAATTTTCTATTAAAATTAAAGTTACGATCTGTTTTAATAAAAGGCAATAAATTAGACCCCCATTTACACCACAAGAGCCCCAGAATTGTTTTTTCGCTTACGTGGACCCTTTGCAGGTTGTCATACATCAAAAGGGTTTCATGTGATTCATTTTGGGAAACACTGATATATTTTCTAAGCAGAAGAGCACACAGGAGAATTACTATAATGTTCGAATTAATTGGATAAAAACATAAGAGAAAACGATTGTTTCTAAGGACTTAGCTTTTAATCACAACATACCTTAAGACGACAAAAAACCCTCTATATTAATACGAAATATGTGCTCTTGTAGCAGAAGTGACCTTTTCAATTTGGTATTGACTTTACAAGTGCAGGGTTCATGTTCTTAACTTCATCATTGTAGAACCAGAACTTTTTGTCATTTGCTTTGTTGTCGTGAAGATCATCATAGCCAAGCGATTCTTGAGACTATGCCATAATTTCTCAAAAGGATTTATTTAGGTCTGGTGAATTACCAGCCAATAAAGTACTTTTATTTTGTTTTCCCGCATAAAAGTCTACAACAATTTCAAATTGTGACAAGAAGCCGTCAGGTGTTAAAATGCTTCATCAAATGTTTCTATGAATGCAATGATTCTACTGCGTACTATTTATATGTATTTGACAGAATTCATCATGGCTTTAAGAGGAACTGACGTTCTAGTACCATTTGTTGTGAAAACACCTACAAAACATTTGTTTAGAAGGATGTTTTACAGTCTGCTGTGTATGATCTGGATGCATTCATCTTCACTTCTTTTAACTACACCCAATTTGCATCCCTGCACAAATAAATGTGTTTCATCACTGAAAACCCCCTTCGAGTCAACAGTCCAGGGTCGGTATTTCTGGGCCCCTGCTAAACATTTTTCACCTTTTTCTGAACAGGAAATAGCTGTTTCCTCAGTCTTGTTGCCTTACAGTTAACTTCTAGAAGCTTTTTCCATATAGTTGAGGGGCTCAGTGCAACACAAAAATCCAATACACCCTTAGAATATCTTTGTCAGTCTTTCATGGACTTGACTTATTTTGCTATTTCTAATTAGAATTTTATCAGTTCTTGGAGTAGTTTTCCATTTGAGCCCACATTTTTCATTTCTTTTTGTAGATGATGTTCCAGAATCTTGAAATGTTCTTGAAATACTTGAGTTGTGCCTGTCAACTACCGGAGCTATATCTCTCCTAGTCATAGAAGTGTGTTCATTAAGAGTGATTATTTTAGAACGCTTCTCCTGAGAGTAATATCCATCTTAGAACAAGTAAAAGTAGTATGTGTTAGAAGGAACACAAAGTTATAATCACCAGTTGACACACTGAAAGGCTCACAGCTGGACAACTGATGCACCAAAACCAATCAAATGAGTAAATTATAGGCAAAGACAATCAACCACACAAATACTAGGTAGATATAACCGATTTGAAGGGTCTTAGGACATAACTGACAATCACATACGAACTCAGGCATTAAAAAAATGCCTTTCCCAATTAATTCGAACAGTATATTAATAATCAAGGGGCTGGGGGTCGAGGATTCACCACATTCTCAAATCTCAAACATATTATTTTAATTTTATCGATTGTTGGGAAAAAGAAAAGTATTAAATTAATTATTGAATAAATAATTATTGTTAATTAATGAAATAAATTATAAAAATCAAATAATTAAATTTTACTAACTATACACAAAGAAATAAAAAAAAAAATCAAGGGAGTGGGAGCTATCTGGATCTGATGACCCCCCTTCAACCTTGTGTGCGCTATTGTCTCTTGATATAAAATGTAAAAAACTATTATTTCTTGATTTTTGAAAAATTTATTTTTTTCTTTTTTTAAATATCATTCTCTCCTTTAAAAGGAGTTGAAAGCGAAAGACCTTATCCATAAACAATGTCTACAATGCGTGGGGCAATCGAACTATAAATTATAAATTCAATCCAAAAATAAACAAAAGAATGAATTACTGAATATCTTATTAAATGCATGGGTGGAGAAAGAAAGCAAAAAAAAAGTAATTTTTTAAGAAAAAAAATATTTTGTGCTGTACCTTGATGCACATATCCATTCTGAATTGAAAAAAAAAGAAAGAATTAAAGACCAAAGAACACAACATCGTGTATACTTGATATAAATTATCGGATCATTCTTTCATTAAGAACAGAACCAAGTCAAACACTGGCTGCGTCACAAGCAGGGTGAGAAACATAAAACGTGTGTAAAGTAACATACATAAGGGGTGTTCAAATGAAAATGATTCGAGGTGTGTATCTATGAGATGCGTAGAGTCAGAAATGAAAAAATTCATAGATAGAAACAACAAAAGGCATACAAAGTTATTTAAAAGAAGTAACCCATGGCGTTTAGGTAGGTGTCTGATTGCTTTAGAAAGTTACGAATTCCGCCCGTGAAGAACGATGTCTTTTGATCATGAAACTAGTTCAAAACTGCAGCCTTTATTCTATTGTCGGGGTGAAATTGTTGAACCATTAGGCCAGTGATTCTCAAAGTGGTCTATATAGAATCCCAGGGGTCTATGACGACCTGCAAGGCGTCCACGACGGCGAAAAAAAGAATTTGTGGACCCATGAGGTGTCAATAGGGGTCTAAGATAGCGGCTCTTATTAAACTAGATTGGGACTGATATTAAAATGAAATTTAATCAAGTGGAAACCAGACTTAACTATTTAAAATATTTATTTACTAAACTGAATGAGTTTAATTAGCAATTACAAGGCAGCATTAATCTTATTAAAACAAGGACCACAATTCAGCTTTTCTAGCCAGAATTAACCTAAAGGAGTATAATTTTGGACGTCGCAAGCATTTAAATGCCCTTTTTTTTAGATTTTGAAACTAGGTTTGAGAATGTTTAGACTATATATATATCGAAAAACCACAGTAGGCATTGAATTCATATGGTCAACTTGAAAAAAATGTCAGATAACAAGAATTAAGCACTAGAAAGTGCTTAGGTTTTGTTTAGTTTAGAAACGATGTAGTTAACAAAGTTTAGAAACGATGTAGTTAACAAAGTTTAGAAACGATGTCAACAATTTTGGCCTTAAAAAATATACCTATTATTTATTTCGCATTATGAAATATCTTCATAAAGTTAGTTGTTTTTCCGATTGAGTAGGAGTTTCACTGCGCTTTTCTATCTCCGAAACAAAAAAGAAAGAAGAAAATACTAGCCACTTTAAACCGAGGTTATATTTAGTGTTACACCTGGTAAGATTGATACCAAATGCTGAAAATTTGTCATTGCATCCACAGATTCATCCCTCCCACTAAAAGCATTTGTTTTTTTCATAGTTATTTTATGTAACAGTTATTATATGCATTAATTAAATTTACGTTAATTGACATGTGTTTTCTTAAGTTTTAAAGACTCTGTACTTCACTACAATCAAAAATTTTAATCTTTTAAAGTAAATAGCTCTATACCTGCTGTCAAAAACACGTTTAAGTTGATAAATTTTCAAAAATTTAATATTAGGTAAGTAAGGGGTCTAACCCAAACTGATAAACCTTTCAAGGGGTCTATGAGGCAAAAAAGTTTGGGAACCTCTGCATGAGGCCGTCAACATCACCTTTCCGACTGACTGTTGAGCTCTGAATTTTTAGGGCCTATGTGAATCGGGATGTTTACATTGCATGCTGACTGACTTCAGCTGGAAATGACCTCTGCTGACCTCTACCACTATGTGCTGCACTAAGTCACCGCCATCCCTGTAGCGCAACAAAGGTTGTCAACCCATTCCGGTTTACACCTTTCCAGTGTTAAAAACTTTATTATTGCTTGCTGATCCGTTTTGGACGCAGTTGCATCCATAATACCACTTTTAAAATGAATATCACGAATGCAGTTATCAAAAATCTGTTTCCACATGTGTGTGCGTGGTACATACAGCTTCACTATCGCGTTTGATTCACGAAAAGACATTGAAAATTGTTCGCATGCGAAGCTTCGAATCACTTTCGTTTGAACACTTTAATATGTCTAAATAACGGAAATCCTTTGCATTGTATTGAATGAGACTCTTCCAACAGTAAAGGTGTTAAAATTTTCTCATAGCTTATATTAGCATTACAGTAAAATTAAATGAAGCACCGATTCTTCTATTAAAACTAAGGTGCTTTGATGAACACTTATTTTACAAGTTATTATTTTTCTTCCCGCGAATTATAGCAATGTTTCGTCACTTTATTCGTTGTTCGAGTTGTAATTTTTGAAATGACCTTTTTCATGAAAACCTTGGTGTGCAATACATTGCTGATATTTTTTTATAAATCTAGCTGTTTTCAATAGGTAAGTAATCGGGTATTAGTGTACATGTGGGTAAATGATTTTATCAAGATGATGAATTTTCAAACGATAAGACCCACTTCAAGTTGCTTTGTTTAAAAAAAAAAAAAGAGTTAATTTTTTTCAAAACCAATTGATAGAATTTAAACGTTTAATTGAGAGGGGGCCTTTTTTACGCTTTAAAATAAATATCTGTGCGTTTTTCTGTCACAAATTGCACTTTTTTATACCGCATACTAATTTTTCTTTTCTTTCTTTCATTTATAGTTCTAATTTACAACAGATTACCAAGACACATTCGAAAGAAGAGGCAAGTTTTCAGATTTTTCGATTAAAATTTTTACAACGAACAATTTCTTCAGGAAAACTGACATTTTATTGCTACTTTATCCGGTGCTGGTTCAATTTTAAAATAACTCAGTTTAAATCTCATTTAACAGTTGTTATAAGATAACTTTAAGAAAGAAAAATTTTCTTGGGCATTTACTTATTTAAAATATTATATACTGAGACAGCATAATGTTGACACTTAAAAGAATTATTGTAGTAAAAATAGTAACTGATTTTTTTAACGATTGTGACACCAGAAAAATAATAAATCATTCCGAAGATGAAACATGGAAAAACACTATAAGAGAAAAAACATCAGCTTTCCATATTCCTTTGACGTTGGAAGAGGATATTATCGCCTTGATAAAACCCATTGAATCAGAAGTTTTCGACTGGATGGAAGATCACGATGGAATTTTCACAATAGAGCAGGAATGCTCTCTTAAGTTTTGTTTTAATGCAGATGGAACGGTCGATAGAGTCAAAACGGCCGATTCCTTAATTCATTCTAAATGGTTGAATGAGCAAATGCGTTTCGTGCTAGCTTGTCAGTATTTGTCTAGTAGGGATATCCTTGCTTTTTTTAAAAAAATGTGTAGGAAAGCAAGGTCTCTAATTCGACTCAAATATTCAGAAGCAAATGAGAACTTTAACGTGCATGAAGAAAATGTTGTGCGATGGGTTCAGCAATACAAAGCAGAAAAGATGTTCGAATCGAAGTCAATGTGTTGGTGCTATATTTGTTATAATTGGACTGCTGCGTCTCTACAGAGTCGACTTTTAGATGATTTGTTAGAGGATTATTGCACATGTCTTTTAGACCAAGTATTTGAAGATACGAATAAAGTGCACGTTGCCCGCTTTTGTCTGTTTAGGATGAGTGTAGATCGTCGGGAAGATCTTCTGAAACATTTTCCTCTGAAAGTTCTAAGGATATATTTATGTTGGCCTTGCCACCATTTCTTCTTGGATGCCGCCAATAAAGTTTGGAATCTTCTACCAGGAAATCACTTCTGTTGCTTACTGCACATCATTATCTGTCAGAAAATTGTAGATTTATGGGAAGACTTTGATTATGTGGAGCTTTTACGGCAGTTCTGGCGTAGAAGCCCGGATCATTTAAAACAATGTGTCGAAGGAACAGATATTTTCGAGATATTGATGGAAATAGTGAAGCATGGATTTCACTATAAAGATGTACCTAGACATTTCTTTTTGCATGCTAATGGTTACGACAATGCAATCAGATGTGACGACTTAATATACGAAATCATAAAACATCAATAAATTTTATTTTTAATTTTGATGGTACTTCATTTATTTTGACATCTTTCTTTTTTCTCTTAGTTTTTCATCTTTTACATCAGAAGATATCCAGGAAACCTTTTCATGGATGTGTATGAACCGAAAAAGATTATATACGTATATACAGTCGGAACCCAATTTAACGAACCCCTATTTAATAAATTTCGCTATCTAACGAATTTTTTCTTTTCCTATTAAATAAAATGGAGGCAGAAATCCCGAAATATTATTATTTCAAAACCGAAAAGAGTTTGTATTAGCTTAGATTTAAAAAAATTAGAGTTCTTTTCTAATGAAATAATTTTTTCTTGAAAGTTGCAATCTACGACAGCGAAGGGTGCAGCCCAATATCAACCTTAGTGGTGTACATGAAATATGAGTGCAACTTACCG
The DNA here is from genome assembly GCA_019973935.1 of Trichonephila clavipes. NCBI lineage: Eukaryota > Metazoa > Arthropoda > Arachnida > Araneae > Nephilidae > Trichonephila > Trichonephila clavipes. The sequence continues at coordinate 39,647 of BMAU01005193.1, forward strand.
CGTGAGTTTTGAATAGGACAGAAAATTCCTTTCCCCCATCCCACTTCACAACGCAAGGGGCTATTTTAAGACAGCTTACCAATCGCTCTTTTTCTTAAGTTCTTTGAGGTATTTTGTACTTACGGTTTCGCAGAAAAAAATATAGAAAATTGTTAAGCATGGAAGATTGTCGGAAATAAATACGTAACGTTTTCTATGAAGAAATTGATAATGGAACTCCCATCAAAGCTGCTACATTTTCTAATTCTTTACATCTTTTGGAAAGTCTGAAAACATACCTCATGTTACAGGATATAAATGCGCAGTATTTTCTGCATTGCATAAAGTCGAAAAAGAGCTCTTTCGAGTAAGCCCCCCAAAAAAATTTTCAAACATTTCATACTCAATATTTTAAAATTTCTAATTAACTAGTGCGTAACAATTCGTTAATAGTATTTTTAGTTGCTGAACAAATAGTGTGTAGCTTCTAACATTGAATATTTTTTGTGTAGATGCTTATTAAAGTATTTAAAAAAGATATGTGCAAAAAAAATGAATTTTTTTGGACATTGATATTATGAATAACCCTGATTTAACGAATAAAATGTTCGGTCCTGATACATTCGCTAAATCGGGTTCCAACTGTATATATAATATTCCACTCACTTTCTCTTTATATATACATACACATACACACATATTATATATATATATGTTAAGTATATTGGACGAGTGGTAGATTTTTGTCGAGTGTGAGCAGGTTTTTTATTAAACATAATCTTCAGTGAACAGATATCTTCTTTATTGTGGCACACACATCAAAGCTTAGGACAAAATTATAGTACATTTTCACATCGACGAGACAAACAAATTCATGATGATATTAAAGCACAGTGGACAAGAGACAAGCAGAAGTGACTTCTTGACCGACACAACACAGAAACACTGAGAAACAGCTATATTCAATGTTACATTATGACGGCAAAAAAAAAAAAAAAAAAAAGAAAGCGACGAACGCCATTACAGAAGGAGTTTTTGTTCCTTACCAACAGTGCAAGTGCGTGATGACTACGTAATAATAGCTCTGATTGGATAGAATGTGTGGGACAGGAATTTCTGATGTAATAATATTCATCGATTACGATTAAAATCCGGGTGTTAGTTTTTTAAACCAAATAATCAAAAGATTATTTCAATATAGTTAAAAGAGTTAATTAAAAGGATGCTAGAGGGAATTATTACATTTCCCCCCTCCGCAAGACGCGGGTGTACACCAGGGCCCTTGATACAGACCCGTACCTTACAGAGAAATTAATTTTAAAGTTTTGAATAAATTATTATTAATTATGAAACTTCTTGCACTTGCCGGTAATGACATACATAGCATGATCTCTAACACAGAAATTAGATACTAGAAAAATATAAAAACAATATATACTGTTAAATTGTAACATATGGGTACCCATACATAACATTCAAAACATAAAATTCAAAATGCAATAAAAATCACAAAGTATTGCTCAAAATGTTCACATTTTCTTGAGCAGCTGATGTAATAACACATTCACACCACTAAACATGATATCATAAAAATACACAATATCAAAAATAAGATAAGGAACACTTGAAATGGAATGAAAATAAGATTCAAAATAATTGTAGCCTAAAATATCAAAATATCGATGACAAACATCATGGAAACATCCAAGTTTGTCTCAAAAAATTTGACTTCCTCGTCCAAAAGTAAACTTAACAGTCCGAGACTATTAAGGAAGGGGAATTTAATTCAGACTCTTCCCTGCCTCCATCCAGGAGTGCACACTTTTCCGAAACTGAAACAGTACATCGAGATGAAGACAGGAAAAAATCCGAAATGGATTGGAAGGTGAACCCATGTGTTTCACACATTATAAGATCTATAATCATTTCTCGTTCTGACACATCACAACAACAGTAAAAAAAGAGAAAAATCTCTCAAGAGTGGAAAGGGGGTCCACCTAAGAGGGGCAAAAGGACAATGATTTGATTTTGTGTAGTTGTATGTGTGTGTTTTCTTTTTAGTGTAATTATTATTATTCATGACTCTCTCAATTTCCAATCCTGAGGAGGGTAATAAGTTCTCAATTTTGAAACATGGACAATTTAGTTAGGTTTAATTTTAGGTTTTCTAGTTAACGCGTTATAGGCTTGGTTATTTCATAATTGACATCTGATAGTTTTTGTACTATTTCGTAGGGGCCTGAAAAAATTGGGGGAAATTTTCTTCGATTTGGATAATTGAATTCATAAATTACGAGGTCACCCGGTTCAAAAGGAGAATCAATGAAACGTGCATCATATCTAATTTTATTTTTCTCATGATATTTTATGGTGTTCTCTTTTGCTAATCTTCTGGCTTCTTCAAATGGAGGGTAAACTTGATTTTGAGCTAATGAAGGTGTATAAGGTAAAGTGCCAAATAACAAATATGCAGGAGGGAATTTTGTGACTGAATGAGGTGTTAAGTTATACTCATTGATTACTTGTTCTAGAAATTTGGTGCAAGGAATTTTGGCAGGAGAAGAATTTACTTTACATCTTATATATAATTTAGATACAATGGACTGATTTACACGTTCACACTTACCATTTGTCTGGGGATGATGAGAAGTAGTTAATAACTGTTTAACGTTATAATTTCTTAAAAAACGTTTGAATCGAGGTAAAAGCACCATTTCTATGAGTTAACAGTTTAATAGGTATTTGAATTTGGAAAAGTTTTAAGCAATTTGCATAGGTTTCTGTTGTTTCACTTTTAGAAGCAAAAGCCCAAACATAGCGAGTTGCATGATCAATTACTAAATGGAGAAATCTTTTAGTAGAATTATAATAATTGAATCCACCAACAGAGAGAGAGAGAGAGAGAGTATCAACAGAGATATACTCAAAAGGTTGATCTGTGGGGGGCACAGTCTATAAAAGACCAAATCTTTTTTGCCTTTTCTTTTTGTTTAACTGACATACATTACAATGTTTAACAAATTTTGAAATATCTAAGTTAATATGAGGCCAGTAATATTGAAGAGTAATCAAATTTATCATTTTTTGAGTACCAGGATGTCCAAATTGTTCATGAGCATTTTGCAAAATTTTTCTTCTTAATGAAAAAGGTACAACAATTTTAAACATATTTTTCTTTTTAAGAATAAAGACATCAACTTTCTTATATTTAGGATCATTTACATTATCTAAATTTTGATGGGTCCTTATCTCATTTAATTCAAGTAAATGTTCTGAGTGTTGGATATATTGAGCAATAGGATGTCTTGATAACATGTCAGCTTCAACATTATTAGTTCCTTTTAAATATTTTACTTCATAATCAAGCATTAAAGTATTTAAATTTCTGATTTCAATATATATTGTTTTATGTTAATTAAAAACATGTATTGCAACACTATTAAAAATATGTCAAATAATTTTTCATGAAATGTTAAGCACAAAAATATCAAAGGTCAGAATCACTAGCTAAAAAAATCATATGTATAAAATTTGCAATATAAATGATTGATAATAATATTTCATAACTTATATTTAAAAATCTTCACTTTTTTGTTGACGGTTGCCCTTTTCGACGAAACATGAACTTGTTATAGGCTTATTCACAAAAAAATCCTTGGATTAATTCGGTGAAAACGAAGCCGTCTCGCACAACTTGGAAAGGGGATTTCCCCCTGCTTAACGAAGAGGTTGAAACATCAGGAATTTTAGCACGACGCACACTTTATTTTCTTATTTTCATTTATATCTTCACGGTAGGAAACTATCCTTACCCACTTTCTGTTAAGTATTGGCCAAGTGGTAGATTTTTGTCGAGTGTGAGCAAGTTTTTTTATTAAACACATCTTCAGTGAACAGATATCTTCTTTATTGTGGCGCACACATCAAAGCTTAGGACAAAATTATAGTACATTTTCACATCGACGAGACAAACAAATTCATGATGATATTAAAACACAGTAGACAAGAGACAAGCAGAAGTGACATCTTGACGGACACTACACAAAATAACTGAGAAACAGATATATTCAATGTTATGACGGCAAAAAAAAAGGAAGAGCGACGAACGCCATTACAGAAGGTGTTTTTGTACCTTACCAACAGTGCAAGTGCGTGATGACTACGTAATCATAGCTCTGATTGGATAGAATGTGCGGGACAGGAATTTCTGATGTAATAATATTCATCGATTACGATTAAAATCAGGGTGTTAGTTTTGAACCAAATAATCAAAAGATTATTTCAATATTGTTAAAAGAGTTAATTAAAAGGATGCTAGAGGGAATGATTACGTATATATATATATAGATATATATATATATATATATATATATATATATATATATATATATATATATATATATATATATATATATATATATATATGTAATAATATTCTAATATTAGTTAAAATTACTTATTATTATTTAATTCATATATACTCTAGTGTCACTAAAGTTATGATAATTTGTATATAACTTTCTTACTACTTTTTTTTTCCAATTCTTTTTATACTTTTGTTAAGTGCTACATTTCAGCTATTCACATGCTTTGAATCTGCTTTAGGGTCTAGAATCTGGCAATAACTTATTTATTGCACTCAGATTTAGAGCGGGCTCTGCATTTTCTAGTGCAATTTTTAGGTAAGTTGGGTCTTGTAATGGATTTAGATATTCCTGTCCATTACTTTCAATAGGTTTTTGCTCAGTATTATTTACATAAAGGGGGAAGGTTGGCTGGTCAAAAAACATGTTCAACCCCACTTTTACACAAATTATTTTATATATTAGCTGTCCTAAATCAGCAATGTTTATAATACTGCAGCATTCATTTGATAATTTTTATTCTCGGCAGCACATGTGTCCTTCATTGTATGATCTTTCTACTGTCTATGTGTTTTTTTTTCGAATGTGATTGATGAATGTTTATCTCTTGTTTGTAGAGAATTAGACTATATATATATATATATATAGTTGATAAAGGCCGGTGTTAGCAGTTTCGCCTCCCCGGACAAAGAGGTAAAATGCCGCCCCTCGTTTGTAACAAGAATTGATTTTGTTGACAAGTTTGTAATGCTTAATGGTAAAATGAAACGTGAGCAAAAAAATTTATATCAATAATGTTGAAGTTTTGATTAACAAAAAAATTATTTATTAATATTTTTGGCACTAAATTAAAATAAATTAGGGTTGCATAGAAAAAAAGAAAAGAGTCATTTCTAGTGTATAATTATAAAATACAGGTATTAAAGAAAATATTAAAGCAAATTATAGAGCCACTAAATATTAAAACTTAATTACATATTAAAAATACATCTAAAACGAGAGTTAAACTTAAAAGTGTTTCTTTCTCACTTTTAATTCTGAGATTTTTTTTTATAATTTCTTTAACATTAATTTCTTCAGCCAGTTCATGTTCAATGGCTATTGTTGTCACAAGTGGCAAGTGGCATGGAATTTACGGAGTTCCTGTCCCGGAAACGGGACGTACCTCCTCATCAGAATTAATAAAAAATAGAGCTGAATTAAATGAAAGTGACATAAGAGTAAATTAAATAGAAACAAAAGATGGGCAGGACAAATCCTGCTGGAAAAAAACAGTAGCGGACGAAGTCCGCTCACTGATGAAAGAATTGCCCTGCAAGCTGCAATATGATTGGTCGAGACCGATCAACGCAGAAAGTGGGCGTGGAAACAGATTGGGTCGATCCGGAAATAAACGACCCGGAACAAGGAGATCTTGAGATTAAAATAAAATCCAGATTCCATAAAAATAGAAGGGGACTAACAAATTTTGAAAAATTTAAATGAACCTACTTGCACATTGCCATAAAATGAATAAAAGGGGGGGGGAACGGACCAAAAAATAAGAGAATATAGGACTAGACGCGGTATAAGGATTTATATAACGCAATGAAGTCATATATGTGATATAATCATGATAAATAATTGATAGCATAGATGTGAAATGTCCAGTTCTCAAAAATATTAGCGGTCGTTCGAAGGAACGATTTAATTAATGATTGCTGGACGTGAAGCAAATTTTAAAAGAGTTTTAGATAGCAAGAGTCGTGCCTCCATCTGGTGGCCGAAAAGGAAAGCTGAAGCGCGACACCGCACAATTGAATCCAAGGAGGTCACCCTCCCGGATTCTGACCGCGGTGATCGCTGCTTCGGAAAAGACATTAAGTCCGCGACTCTCGGCGCGGAGCTAGGAATTACTAGTTAAAATGAGAGTAATAAACTTTAAATAGGAAGCTTAAGTTAAATAATTTAAATAAAAAACTTAAATTTTAAAATAAGTTCCCAATGAACAAAAGTTAAATTTGAACCCTAAGCCTTTTGGCTTGGGGGAAGTTAATAAATTCGTGCTCGAGAAGCGCTCTGGGGCGCTTTTGAGACGATGGCTCTGCGGGATCATATGCAGGCTGGTTGGTAATTAGTTCATTGGGAACGGAAGGAAGTTTATCGAAGAACCTTTTTAGAAAGGTCCTTTATGTGAGGTAAAAACGGCTTAATTTTTTAAATCACGATAGATGACTTCATTGCGTATGAACCAGGGAGCATTAACTATTTGTCTCAAAAATGAGTTAGTCAGCGTGTGTAATTTCTTAAGATGACACATGCCGGCGGGATCCAAAAAATTTGTGATCCGTAGCACATGACCGGTCGGATGATGGATTTGTAGAGCAAAACTTTGTGCCGGATCGCAAGTTTGCTCCTTCTGGAGATAAGCCTTTTAAGCATGGCATGAACAGCGAGCGCTTTTTTGCGCGTCTGTTCGATATGATACGCAAAAGTTAATTTAGCGTCTAAAAACAACCCTAGGTATTTTGCAACATTTACCCAGGGGACGGGCTGGCCAAAAATAGTTACGGGGGTGAGTCCGACGGAAGTCGGGATCTCCTCGTAAACATGAGGCAGGCACTTTTAGATGCGTTTCTTTTATTTTCCAGTCGTTTAACCAGAGCTCTAGCGAAGAAATGTAGTGTTGCAGATTAGAGATTACCACGGAAAATCTCTTATTCTGCGAAATAACGGCAGTATCATCAGCAAACATTGCTAAATGCGATGAATCAGTTTGCGGGATGTCATTTACGTACAGAGTGAAAAGCAGAGGCGAACTTAAACTTCCTTGCGGAAGGCCGCTTCTGATTGGTCGAGGGGAGGAGAGAATTCGTCAATCTTTCTAAATGATCGATGTGAAAGAAAGCTGTGAATGGACTTGATCAGGGGAGCCGGAAAATCAAGTCGTATGAGCTTGATTAATAAGCCATCATGCCGTTTAAACGATCCTCGATAGTAGTGGAGCATAAAAACTTTTTAATTAATTTTAATTTGGAGAAACTCCTTTCTCCACTTGCCACACTTATTGGGAGAGTAAGCAATATCCTTAAAACTATACCGATAATTGGAGCAAAATCCAGGTTCAAATTTGAATTTTAAAATCTCGATTGGACTTTGTTTTTTATTTAGCGAAGCCAAAACCGCTACTATCTCGTCTGCCAGGTCCAGCGCGTTTATATCTGGTAAATTCCCATCAGTGTTAACACTGTTTCTAGATCTTTACAATACTTTAGTTCGTCATTTTGAGGAGTATACACTCAGGAACATTGAAAATAGCGACCCAAGAAGAAAGCATCGGATTGAAATGAAATTTAATACACATAATGACACAGATGAGAAACTCGCTTGATCTCAAAAACAAGACGATTAAACGAATACAGGGGGTGCAACGACACAAATACTGGGCAACTTCAACAGCGCGTTGGACCACCTCCAGCTGCAATACATGCCGCCACACGGTCCGGCATTGAGTTGATTAGACACCTTATGTTTTCCTGAGGCAGATGGGCCCACAAATCTTGAACAGCCAACTCTAAATCATGTACACGATGGCATCTGCCGTTTTAGCTGATCCCACACGTGCTCCACAGGGGACAAATCGGGGGAGAGGGTCGGCCATCGAAGAGTCTGAAAATGACGTAGGAAGTCTTGAGCAACTCTTGCTGTATGCGGACGAGCATTATCTTGCTGGAAAATGCCCCTGGGAGACCATTTAGGAAAGGTCCTACATGGGGTCGAAGAATATGATCAACGTAACGTTGACCCATTAAGGTTCCACGCATCACAATTAAAGTGGACCGGCTATCATAGGCTACGGCCCCCCAGACCATTACACCAGCTGTGCGGGCAGTGTGACGTAGAACAGTGTGGGGGAATTGTACCGCTCACCAGGGCGCCTCCACACCCGTACACGGTTATCATCTGTCCCCAAAACAAACCGGGATTCATCACTAAACACAACCTTTTGCCAATCTGTGACATTCCACATTGATCTGGCTTGGCACCACTGTAGACGCAGTTGCCGATGTTCCGGTGTTAAAGGGAGTGCACGGAAAGGGGGCTTGGATTTAAGATTTGCTTTTGGAAGGTGTCTGGAAATTGTTTGCGGAACAATTGCTACGCCTACGTCTGCTCGTATCGTTGAACGAGTCACTGTGGGGTTCACAAGTGCTTGCCGCACGATCGTTCGATCCTTTCTCCTCGTGGCCTTCCTGGTTGCTGCAGACCCGGTTTTCCGCACGTGGGTTACCTTCTCGGGTCCACTGCTCCCAACAATTTTTAATGGCACACTCCGAACTATCCACTTGGCCAGCAACACGGCGCATTGACCTGCCTGCAGTTTTCATCCCGATGATCAGGCCTCTCTCAAACTCGCTTAACTGTGAGAAATGTCTTCTCGCACGTTTCGCTTACCAAAGTCTTCCTACAATCTGCGGGTAATCATCACGTTTACGAATCTTCGAATTTGCGCTGGCTTACATATCACCCTCTTCCTGATTGTAGCGCCGCCTCGGCGTGTATGAGCATGCGTATTGGCACAAAACTTGGATCATTTGCATATCACATTACGCTGTACTTATTTGCAAAGTTTCGCGATTGTACTTAGCTTCCTTCTTGGGTCGCTATTTTCAATGTTCCTGAGTGTATTTTAAATCACAAATATTGTATAAAAATTGGAAATAGCTGCTGTGGGCACTGATCAAATCAAACCTGGATTCAAGTGCATTGATAGCTTTATCTAAAAAATGTGAAAAAAATAAAACTCTGCCTTATATTTCAAAGAAGGATCATGTATTGGATCACCTCGTGCTTCGTAGTCGAAAGTAACATTCCTTCTACGAACTCTATGGCACGTTAAATCTGTCGAGAACTGAAACGTCCTTCCTCTGGTGTGGTGTGGTAGTTAGGAGAGGGGGATGCCACCTCAGATGTCGTCCATGACACTTGACCATGGTTCAAAATTACGTGGTCCATCACCAAAAGCCCTCGTGCAGCTGAACATTGCGACGTTAATATTCACTCACTCGAACTCTATGAAGTGGCCTGGGAAGCTCAAAATTAGCCGATATGTCAGTTTCGTTGGCGAGTTCTCAAGCATCGCAAAGCATTTCTTTAAAGGCTGTGTCCGATCTAAGATCCTTGAAAAAATCTTTACAACTTTTCAAGAGCTCAATAGCAAATGGTAAATCATAGTCTTTTATCTGCAAGAGCTTACTTGTAGGATTGATACAATTTAAGATTCTGTACCAAATTACAATGCAGCATAAGAGCTCAAATCAGGGGTACTCAACCTTTGTTACCGCCGGGCTGCAAAGACATGATAGGTATTTCACGCGGGCTGCAACATGCGGATAATGGAAAAGACAAGCTACAAGACCAAAGCAACTTCGACAAAATTTGTAAAACTAATTTTTGGCTTTCATGTTAATGCTATATTAACTTTTCTATCAAACACGCACACACAAACATTTATTTTTATGTCTTTTTTATAGTTGTATGGGATAATTTCTATATTTCCTTTTATCAATCTCTTACTTACATTCTACTATTAAAAAAAAGAAAGCGTGTATCAGTGTGAACACGCGTTAGAAGTTAACTTCTTTGGCTTACATGTATTGAATTGTATAATAAAGTTTTATTTTGAAGTATTTCTTATATATATATATATATATATATATATATATATATATATATATATATATATATATATATATATATATATATATATATATATATAAAATTAACAAATTTATTATTATCATCATTATTTCAAACTGTATTTTAAAAAAAATTAGGATGGAAAAGGTATAAGTATAGACAAAATTTTCATTTTCAATACATAATACTAAAAAAATATTTATTGTATGTATTTTGAGAAAAGTATCATCATTATTAGTCTAAATCAAAAATTTGCTTCGAAACAAAAATGCAAAATGTTCCATGCGTTGCAATTTTTGTCGAATTATAACAAAACAAACTTTCCAGAAGTATTCATCTAATGTATAGTTATAAATTCTTGGATGCATTGTAATAATAGTGATAGGGTGAAAGAAGAAATTATAAAAATTTTTATGTGTAGGAAATCATTAAAATTCTTGAAATTTTTATATAAAAATTTGCGTTTACCCATATTTTGTAAATTATCATATAAAACATTACATTGCATGCATACATTTATAAAGAATTGCTTAAAGAAGTTAAATCAGGCAAAAATATGAAATTTAAAAAAAATCAAAACGCATGAAAAGTTTTTAAATTTTAAAAAACTATACTAATTTTTTTCTCACCAATTTTTTTATATGATTTTAGTTCTAAGTTACATAGAGCCAGTAAAAATTCGGGGCTTGTTTGTGAAAAATTTTACTGACCACAAAATTTTACTGTAGTCTTAAAATACAAATTAATGAAGCACTATATAACACTTTCACAACAATCAAATTAATTACACCAAAGCATATATAGGATTTAAAACCTCACTTCTTAAACTGGATTTAGAAATTCCATTCGATTGAAAATTTAGTAAACACAATCTTTTATTGCCAAACTATTGGAAGAAATGTTGTGTTGCCACTAAATTTTAAAACAATAGATTTTTTTGTATTATTTCCTTAAAAGAATTTTAAAACTGTATATCCAACAAACTCTCCTTAAACTAATTTTTGACAGATTTTGAACCATTTAAAAGCCTACTTCGGCTTCCGATTTTTTTTAATTCATAAAATTGATTATAATTTGACTTCTAGGTAACGTAAAAACAAAACAAAGTATGTATAGCAAAGCTAAAAGAGGAAAGGCTTGTTAAAGCTGCTGTTGAATGAGGAGAAGGGGTGGGGAACACAAAAGAAATTTTAAAAGCCGTAATTTTTAATCTATTTTTTCAATCTTTGAACAGATTACCGGATAATACTATTATACATATAGAGAAAAAGTTTCGTTAGATTATTTTTATAAATAATGAAGTTATTAAATATTTAATTAAAATTTTGAGTATTTTTTGAAAAATCGCAAAAAAAAAGATTCAGTCATATTTTTTTTTTATGACTGATTCTGAAAGAGAAAAGCATGAACTTGTTTCGAATAAAATATCAATTCATTAACTCGAAAGGAAACTTAAAGGGAATGATTTAAAAACAATCTTTATAAAACGTATCACAGTTTTGACTCATTTTTAAAAAAACCCGTAAAAAATAGAAAATATCATTATTTTGTTAGAAAAAATGTACCATATCGTGGCGAAAAAAAAAGATCTTTCCGATTCTGTAATTATTTTTTGTCTGAGATAGATAGTATGAGTTAGATGGCGTTTTTTAAAACGGGGGGAGTTCGGAACTTCATTCAATTCTACCTTACGTTTATCGCTAACCGTAACTGGTAACGCGTAACGAAAATTTCTCCCTACCGTGCCATAAGAAGTTAACTTCAAAAACAGATTACAAAATCAATATATTTAATTGCTTGATTAAAAGAATTCCTTGCTTATAATTTTTAGCACATTGTTCTCTAACGTTGAATTTCTGAGTGCAATGGGCCATCACCGGACCACTCAGAAAAGACCGGCGGGCCGCAGATTGAGTATCGCTGGCTAAAATTGTTTAACACACTTTAATAATCCAGAAGCCTTAATAGAGTTGTCAATCTCCAAATTGTTACAAACAGCAAGTAAAGCATGGTATATCCCCCTACTTGATACTTTAGTGGTTTTAATGCATCTATTCGGCTTTCCAGCGATTTTGTTTGAAATCACGTATCTACTTTATAAATTGCGTTCATATTTTTATTTGTGTGTGTGTGTGTGATGTGCACATTTGGTTTTCTCTCTAATTAAATAGTTTTATACTAGGAACAAGCAAAAAAAAAAAGCACCTATATTCTTTCACATTAATTATTGTTCTGTAACAATAAAACTTTAATTAAATCCTTTTTCTGCTTCTTTTTATTTCTGCCATATAATTTTGACATCCGTTTGTTGCCTTTTTTTAAAGATTTTAAATATTGCTATAGATTGGAACCTATAATATTACTAGATTTTTTTCCCCTTAACTATACATTCTAACGATAGTAGTGTATATATGAGAGAGCAGGACCAAGACCCCAAACAGGGCGACGAGAACAAATTTGACGCACCCCCAAAATGACGCATCCCTCTCATCGTTATAAAACAAAATCCATGGGGACCCCCTCGAGAGAGCTGGACCAAGACCAAACAGGGCGACGAGAACAAATTTGACGCACCCCAAAAATCGATCCCTCATCGATCGTTATAAAACAATGGCGTGGACTTTATCCATCCTAGGGAACCCCTCGAGAGAGCTGGACCAAGACCCCAAACAGGGCGACGAGAACAAATTTGACGCACCCCCAAAAATGTAATGACACCTCATCGATCCCTCTCATCGTTATAAAACAATGGCGTGGACTTTATCCATCCTAGGGACCCCCTCGAGAGACCTGGACCAACCCCGTAAGCAGGGGGACGCATCTACCTCCTTCTTAAACAATGGTGCCAAAAAACACCATGCGTACTTAACACCCTCAAGTTGTTTTCATCTTATAATACTTTTCGAAGTATTAAAAAAAATATGTTTATCCACTAAATTTATGGTTCATTGAAGGGGAAAAAAACCGAACACCACGATTGCATATTGCAGCTAGTAATATACAAGTAATTTTTCGGTAGTGAAGCGAGTAGAACTCATCAGACAAAATATGCAGCTTGTATCTAAAAAGATAGCACCAGTCAATTTTATTATGAAATTCCATAGCAAAATTTTCATCAAAGGATTGGAACCGTGTTATATTTCTCCAGTTTACTCGATCTTCATACTCTCTTATCATGTTTTCACTAAGTTTCTGAGACGCTGATACTAGGTCCATATCTAACTTTTCATTATATTTTCTAATGAATGGTTCACTCAGAGTTTGATGATGAGATATACACACACACAGCAACCCAGTCTAACAAGTTGAGATGTTTCTCCATAAAAGTTTCAGACATTTTCTGAAATCTACACAGTGTACTCCATTCTAAATCTTTTTCATGTTTATCCATGAAAGATTCCGACAGTTTCTGAAATTGGGAAATAATAGACCAATCTTCTTCAGTTGCGTATTCTTCTATGAAGGCTTCGCTTAAAGGTGAGTACTGAAAAACGTAACGCCAGTTCACAAAATCTGACAATCCATGCAAAATTTCTTCTGTAAGCTGTTTTTTAGAGAATTCGTTCCAATCTATTTCATCAGCCATTTATTATAACATAAATAGTTTATTTCTCACTTTGTTATTGCGTAATGGCCTAAAGCTAAAGTGTGAACACCATCTTGTAATATGTGTCGCTTGTCGTCTTTTCCTGATAGCGCAATCTTGTTTATTTTGTATGGTATGAATCTCGTGTTTTGTGATTCTAAT
>BMAU01005195.1:0-16213 GCA_019973935.1 Trichonephila clavipes
AAGACAAATCACAGCGTGAAATTTTGAAAAATTTTATCTCCAACCACGGAGAATGGTCTTATTCCTCAATAGCGAAATGTAAAACAATAGAGCATGTTCAAAAAGTTGAAATATTTCTGACATCATCCAATAGATTTTAAAATTCCAGTTACTCTATACTCTACTTTCATCAATCTCAGTTGAAGCACAACGCGATAAATCAAATTACTGATGGACAATGCAATCACAAACTGTGTGTTACAACTCGGATTAAAAACTAATCAAATTTTATTGGAGCATAAGGCGTTAGCCAAGTCGCCACTATTTCAGTGATTTCACTGAACTGAACTGAGAACTGAACATTTTAACTCATTAGAATTTCTTTACTTTCCTATATGTGTTTTGAAATTTCAACACACAACAACAAATTTTATGTATGTTTTTCATTGATTTGTCAATACGACTGCTTCACATGGATGCATTTTCTCTTGTATATGATATGAAATGCATTTAGATACAGTGATATTTCAAACTTAAACAGATCATTATAAAACAATATTCGCTGAAGATAATGATAGTATATCAAGAAAAAAAAAAGAGTGCAGCAAAAATTTTAATGGTTTTCCTATGAAAAAGCAAAGTGATATAAGTATTGTTTCCCCAAATTTAACTATCCAGTTATTACAGAAAATGGAAAAGTACAAACACTATAATAGATTTGATTCAGTTGTCATAAGGCAGGATTTGAGATATCGAAGGTAGTATAGAGAAATACATTCAAATTTTGACAGTAGGTGGATTGCATTAAAATGTTTTGCGACTCACAATTTTTTTTTCTTGAGAAAAGTATAATAAGAATATAAGTATACTTTCAGCTCATTCGGTTTCATAATGTCCTTTGTAAAATGCAAACATTTCTTTTGAAATGAATACAATTTTTCTGAAGTATATTCTCAAAAATTTTGAAATAATTTAATTTTACTGTCTGATTTTTTAAAAATATGTTCAGTATGTAGAATATTACATCTTTAGATTATGAGTATTTTGTAAAATTTGAAAATAAGTAGCATTTATGCAACATACATGTAAGAATATGTACACAATTTGTAAGTGTAAACATTAAATATGATAAAAGTTGTGATTTGGTAAAAATTTATTTACATTGAAAGTTTACAAAGTTTTCACACATAATTAAATTACAGAATATTCTGACCTAGACTTATATAAATAAGTTGTGCAAAACAAAACAAGCAAAAATTATTGATGGTACTCGCTTTAAGTGACAGTTCAAGTCAATTGATAGGCACACAAAACTTCTTTTGATGATGGCATACTTCCCTTCGATAGTCTTTTTTTTTTGTCGACACATGCAATTTATTATACCTGAAACAAAATATAATTTAAATAAATATCTAGAAATTTTACTAATGTGTAGTTTGTGTTTTTATTTAACTAAAAAAGCAAGTTATTACATTGAAACTACAACATATGCTGTTTACATTTTATACTAATGCTATCATCCAAGTCTAAGCAATTTTAGTTTTTTAAAAAAATGTTAGCTTTACTAAACTTTTGCACATAAACAGGAAGGTATGTGAATCAATCTACTTGTTTTTATTTCAAAAGAAAGATGCGAATTGTCTCATTTTGCTAGTTTTTCAAATTATATTAACTAATTTCTCAGTATAAACAAACTCATTTTTCGTGGCCATTCATATAATGTATAGTGTGAAAGTAGCTTCTATTTCATTAAATTATTTCTGGATTTGTGTGTGTTTTAAATATTTATCTAAATATCTGCCTTTTTTTTATATATGAAGTAAATTTTATTAATCTCCATCCAAGGTGAAGATATTTTTTAATAATGATAATTTGGGAAAATTTTGTTTTTAAAATATTTAATAATACAATTTAATATATATATATATATATATATATATATATATATATATATATATATATATATATATATATATATATATATATATATATATATATATATATATATATATATATGTATGTATATCATTGACTATCAATAGTTCTGAATTTTTTTCTAGTTGATCTCTATAATATGTTTTATAATTCTATGTATGAAATAAGGATTTCGAAAACAGATCTTTATCTCCTAGCAGATGGTAGTCTTTATACAACTGATATGCTTTTAAAGAAAAACATATTGTATTGTTGCTGAAAATACTGATTTATACAATACATGGAATGAAGTGAGGGCCTAGGTTTATAAGAAATATTAATCAGAATATCCAAGGTAGAATGTAAACATTTGGTGTTTATTTAATCTTAAACATCTGCAAAAAAATCAATATTTGCATAGGTAATCAGAAATTACTTCAGACAATGCTGGTTTATAGTTATTATTGATTATAAGAAATCTAGACGCCAAATTTAGCAGCAGCTGTAGATGAAGGGAATGTTTCTAGGTATAATACCATAAAAGCACAAATGTCTAAGTCAAATAATTAATATTAGGAAATAAAAAATACAAAGCGTCTTACACACACATATATAAATCTCATAGGATAACAACGTATTATTCTTGCTATTAGAATGCTAATTCTTGCTGACCTATTCAACAACATGTCATTTATATATGCTTCATAATTATTAATTATGAGAAATCTAGAAACCAAACTTAGAATCATATGTACATCAAGGAAATGTCTCTAGATAGAGCAACAAAAGTAAAAAACATACAAGCACACATGTCTGGGTCACTGAATTAAATTAGGAAACGTAAAAGAAAAATCATCCCGCACATTTAAATCTCTTTCAGTCAATGTATTCTTGCTATTGGAATGTCAGCTACTAACAAATTCAAAATCTCATTTTGTTACAAGCTTATTTTATTAAACAGCAAAATAAAGATAAGTATGTATTCTTTTATGAATAACAATTCATAACTTCAAAAAAAATTTCTACTAATTTGAAACAATAAATGATAGGAAAAATAAATAATTATGAGATTTACATACCTTTTTGCACTCTTCTCTGTTGACTGGTAGGTGAATGAAATCAGGCAAGAGGGATGCTATGGCTTCACTGACTCGATGCACTACTCGACATACAAGTCGGCTGGCTGACATTGAACAAGCCAGCAATTGCTAGTTGCATATATGCAACAGCGTAAAATCGCAGAGCAATCAGAACTTGCTCCACTGGATTTAGGGTGAATATGGGCGTAAGTAAGAGATCCGTTATTCCTAAAACATCAAGTTCCCATAATTCTTCCGTTTCTTTACAATTAATATCCGAAAAAAATTTGTTTATTTTTTAACTAATTTAAAATACGCTTATCCACATATTTTCTTTTCCGATGGCACTTCAAAACTACATGCATAACATCGTTTCAAATCACTGTCCTCAATGGAAAACACGCTGAAAAGTTTCGGTTTAGTTTCATCGCCCCCGAACAGAGAATGAATTATAGTTTCCTCTCTAAGGGGAGTGGCCTTCAAAATACTAGTAACACTTTCACTATTCAAGCTATTTTCACAAGCGGTATCAATCAGAACTCTAACTTTCCTTTTTTTTTCCTGATCTTTAATGCGAATGAAAACTCAGGGAGTTTGAAAGGAAATACTTTTTGATTTTTGTCGCAGTTACTTGATAGAGAGTTCTTAGTTTTTATGGAATGAAATTTTTGATCATAATTCTTACCTTATTTTGGACACATAATTTCAAAATGAGAATAATTACATTTAGAAAAATTAATATTATTTTTAATATCACAATTTTCACTCATATGTCCAGATCTATTTAATCAAATAAAACAAGCCCCTTTTCTTAATAACAATTGTCTCTTAGCATTTAAAGGGATAATATACAGTTATTGATTTTTTTACCTGAGGACTTTTCGGAACTCGTCAGGGCTGATGCTGTCATTAGTGCAGTTGGCTTAACCTTTTTTTTCAGTTGGGGGAATCTCGTTTTCGGATAGGAGTTTCAAAACCGGATTTTTCCAGCTGCACCATCTATTCCCCTTGGACTTTCAGGCGAAGGAAAATCATTGTGTTCTAGAGTGCGCGATCCCTTAGCGTCTGTTTCAGTATTTTGTTTTCTTTCCCAGGCCACCAGGATTTCCTCTGTTAAACAGAACTCTACCAATGGTGTAAGGAAGTGTCCATATTTTTCTTGTGTTTGTCCAAGGCTCTCCACTGACCGTAATTTCCCGTCAAGTTCATAGTACAAGGCGGGAAAATCAGTTTTCGTTCTTCCAGAAACAGCGTTCTTCATTACGAAACTGAAAAGTTCACGTACGTAAATTTGTACTAGCAAATTTTCACAGCCGTATCTTTCTTTTAATTGATCGATGATTTTAGGATAATTTTCCGCCGTTGCAGGGAAACTCAACACTAATCGTTCTGCTTTCGATTTTGGTTCCACGGATTGCAATAAATATTGCATCTTGTCTTCTTCCACAAAGCTTTTATCATTGTAAATTTTCTGAAACTGACTCCAGAAGGCCAACAAATTTTTACCTTCGCCACTGAACTTCTTCAGTTTGATTTGCGGTAAATTAAAACTTCTCTTTTCAATTTCGGTATGAGCAACAGTTACTCGTGTTTTCAAATCTACTCGAATACACATTTGGATGTAGCGGTCACGGTAGTTTTCTGCGTCTTCTATATCATCTAAATATTCTTGCACTGCATATTTTAAGTCCATGAGTTGTTCAGAAATTTGATTCTGCCAAGTGTTGAGTCCATGAAGTGTATCCATAAATTGAGTTTACTGCATAGTGCATAGTGCATAAACATTAACTTTTTATTATATTATATTGTTATTCATTATTTATTGATTGTGTGATCTTGGTTATTCTCAATCTCAATACTTTTGAAACATATTTCAAAGTATTTCGAAACAAATTTTTGAAATGATCTTCCTGGTGATTTGATACCGGAAATCATACATTTTACAACATTATTTTCCTTTTCCATTCCGATAAATAATCGGAGGCCTCCATGTTGGATTCCATTCCAGCGACAGCAACTGCTGCTTGGCCACATGTCCCCGGATATGAACTTCATTTTTGTTTCTATTTTTCCAAATTCTGTGTCTGCTTCCTGATATTGTTCCCCCAAAAGGAAAGGACCAATAAGAGAGAAGCAAAGCTTTCAGACACCTCCTTCCAGGTGGGTACCTTATTAAATAGGTTCTATTCTAGCCAATAGTATTTATTCTCACTCTAACCTATAGTTTTCTACACCTACAGGTATGAAGTTTTCTTTTAGAACGGCATTGCGCTGTTAATAATTTTGATAGCTTCTTTTAAATATTATGGAACTTTAATTATTATCTGTTTCTTATTAATTATGATGTGAGAGGGTAATACTGTATTTTGTAAGGTACCTCGTATTTTGAAAGGGATGGAAGAAAGATTCACTTTCCATTTCCGAAAGATGTCAAGCATTTATTCTTTTCGTCAATTTGCAAAAAGCAACGGTTCCCTTTGCTTATATCCTCTACTCTTTCATACTTCATCACTTCCAATAAAGCGATTTTTTTAAAAAAATGGTAATCTTACTTTATAATACTCTATTAGGCATTGAACAGGCGTTGCTTTTTTGGGCTTCTGGACTGTAAGAACAGTTTTCAATCCCATATCAGGACAAGTCTTCGATGAGGGGCATGACGAGAGTGGTGTTTTGCATTCTGCTAGGTGGTATGACGGCGATTGGATGGTCGATAGAATCCGGGAGGCGTGGCTTCGGTGCTTCGTCTGGATGGTGAATTTAGAAAAGTTTTTGACTTGACTGACAGCTTAGTGACTGCTCTCTGATTGGATGCTGGGTACAGTGAACGGTGACTCTAATTGGCTGCCATTGGAGGCTGGGATTTAAGAAATGGGGAGGCACAAGTCCAGTGGGGAAAGCAAGAGAGAAGTAATGACAAAAATATTTAAAGAAAGTAAAATTTTAGTAAAATGAGGTGCAATAAAAATATTGCACGAAAAATTAAAGTTAAGAAGGATTGTACGAATTGAAAAGCATTCTTCTTGGTCATTTAGAATTATCATTAGAATTATCATCTGTTGCATATTATAGTTGTTGGTTGCTGGTAGATCATCAAAAAAGTTAATTGCAATTTTCTGAATATGGGCTTTAAAACTGGTAACTTTTAATGCTTTACGTATGTCATCATTGCGCATATATCTTGTGGCTTTGACAATCATACGTATTAACCCTCTAAGTGGATACCTTCCTCCTGAAAAGTTATTCCGAAAGCGTTTTACTCTTATTTTGCTATTCCCTTCAAAAATGCAACAGACTTCAATTCTTTCCCCCTTTTAAAACTTGGGAGGTCGAAAGGGGACAATTTTATGACTTGGTTCGGCGTCTTTGTTCAGTGAGAACCAGGATAGCAATCGTTTACAGCTAGCTGTTAAGTTGCCTTGGGCAATCTTGTATGAAAACCGTAGTTCTACTCTGTCGTTTTCCCCATAGATTCAGTTACAGTAAAATTAAAACAAAATGCAGGGTAAAAAAACATGAAATAAATGGCGTGTTAAAAGTTGAAAAATAGTTATATTTTCTTCAAACAAAATTTATTTTTCTGTCATTTTTTAAAAATTAAAAAAAAATATTTTGGTATTGCTATTTGAACCAGAAAAAAGCATCCTGTATTCATTTTTGAATATGAGAGTAAGAAAACGTGCTCACTTTCCTGTTTTTAAAAAAAGTTATGAGGTAAAAGGAGTAAAGGCCCTATCTTTTTTTTAAAACAATAAGACAATAAATGGTGCATATTTATGAAATAAAACAGATCTTTCTCTATTCAATTATATTTTTAATTTAGAATAACATAAAAAATGATTTCAATACTTTTAATTTGTTTAAATTTAAATCATATAAATGATATTTTTATGTTAATTGAATATTTTTCGGAAAAAAACCTAATTTTTCATTCCTAGTGCTCTCCTTTTCGAACTCCTTGTATGAAATAAAAATATCTTTTCTACATCGGCATTTGTGATGGACATAATACACATTCAGTCAATTTTTAATTTTAATGGGGGATATACTTCTTCAAATGCGCATGACAGTACTTCTAACCATTTTCTACTCAAGTTAAATTTCTTATCTTTCTGTTTCTTTTATTACAAGGAAAAATGTCACACATCGATAACTACATTTTCACACAATTCAGTCATTACAAATTCTATTGTGAGAAAAGTTCTCCCTAATTAATCTTGTCTTTCAAAGCAGTACACTTAAAACAATTTTGTTCAGTGAAGTTAACCGACAGTTCCACAATGTATTCATACCAAATTTTAAAAACAAATTTAACACTTGGAAATGTATCCTGTATTGAATTTTTCAGTATACACAAATATTTCCTGCGGTAGGGAAGATATAGTATGAGATGTAGTGTGCGGTTGTGAAAGAATGTTTTCGTACGTGTAGAAGATTTTTGAAAATTTAAATATCACTGAAGCTGATCATATAACTGCAAATGAGCCTTATTTTAATGTGTGCTGGTATCAAAGTAAAACACTTTACAATATCAAACAGCCTATGGGTTTATACTCAATATCAAACTATTCGCAAAATGGTTTACAACTTCTATTCAAATTGTAAAGAAACTGAAATATAAATATATCTTACTGCAGTCAAAAATATTCATAATATGTAAGTATCCTATTTCTCCACTTATTTCTGTATATTTTAAAAACTGTAGCTGAATGCAATTTTTTATATTTATAAACGAGGCATAACAGCTCACACAGTCGTAAAAATGTCTTTATCATTTTTAAATATACTACTATAAAACGTATATGGATTGTAAGATCAGTTGTAAAATCCTAAAAGCTTTTAGAGGAGCTAAAAACATGTAATTTTGGATTGATCAAATTTTTAATATAATACACAAATATACATGTTATTAAGCAAATACATTTGAAAAATCAAACTTCCTTCTGAAATAAATGTAATTGAAAGAAAAATGTTTAATTGCAAATGAATGGAAATACATGTTTATCTAAGGGGTATCTCCAAAGTGAGGTAATCCTCAAACTTAAAACTCAAACTCAGAGGCACAACAATCCATGAGGGCCAGGAACTACTGTGCCCATCATAATACACGTGACCATTGGACGCTGAGGTGCATGAACAGATGTCCCGATTTGGTGGTCTGTCTGAAGAGAGACCTTCAGTGTTTAAGACCCGAAGCAAGCTTGGTACTCATTTATCGACCCAATGTAGCGGGGATGAAAGGCAGAGTCGACCTTGCGAAGCCCGTTAATAGAACCCCAGACCTGTGGTGTGGAAGCACGATGCACTACCACTCAATCCTATTCGGCGAAAAATAAAATATAATGTTAGAATCTTATATAAATCCCTAATGAATGAGGGAGTCCAAACTTTTTTTTTCATGTAAACTGTTTAGACGGAAATGGTTAATTATGAACATTTCACAAGTTGCATAAATTAAAATTAACCGTTATAGTTTACATAAATTTTTAAGGGTGCAAAAGGTGTATTTCGGCTGCACGAATTAATTTTAAAAGGAATACGGTTACGAAAAAGTAGTAAAAATCTATCTAAAGTAGGGTTGGTTACCTTACATATTGTCAAACACATCAATGTATTGGAAGCCAATTCCACAATTCGTTGTTATAAAAATGTATTGAAAATTACAAGATTTATTTTTGAATTTGTAATTTATATATATATAATTTTTCCTGTGAACTTTAAAAGCTAGAGCGGTATCCATCAAAACCGCGGTTCTCTCTCAGTTTTTCCAGATCGCCCCTGACTAAGCCGGTTCTGCCATAGTAAGTGAAAATGCCGGATTTTGTTTGTCAAGATCATTTTATAGCAGACTGCATTTTTCATGTATTTTAAATGGTCGTTTTATATTTTCTACATCAATATCTTAATGTCTGAATTTAAAATTACATAAAATTCTTGACATTCGCATCAATGACCATTATAATTTTTATTAGTATATGAATGTGTCATCACACGATTACATGACTGTTATTAACATATTATTTTAACCATTTAATTAATATTAAGTATAACATAACGCACACAAATTTTCTGAACTTTAAAATAAATATTTCGAAAACTACTTCAGATATACTCAAAATTTTTCATTCCTACGCTTTAGCTTCTCAGTTTTGCTTCTATGTAAAACTTTATTGTATATTCGTCGGTTTTTTAGTATATTTTTTGCTCTTAGCATGCAGTTTTCAACTGAATTGTATGAAATCTTCGAAATATATTAAAAAATACCAAAGAAGCTATATAATAAAATTTGAAATTTATATTATACTCAAAGTGTTGCTAGAACTTATGGTAAATAATTTTTAACTTTGCGATACATTTTTTTTTTCGAAATTTCAAATGGAATTTCTAACATAAAATTTCTAGCTTTATACGGTCGAGATTTCAAAAAATATCCAGATTTTAATTACTTATTCAGTTAGCCTTTAAAAAAGATAAATGTTGAGGTATTTTGCATAAATAGATATTTTTGAAGAATAATTCGAATGTTTTTGAATAGCTCGAATTTAAAATTGATTGTTATGTTTATTTATATGCATAAATGTCTACTGTAAATGTTTCCGTATATTTTTGATTACCATTTATTCAAACATTCAAGTTATAAAAAAATGTGGGAAAATCTTCATTCATGTTGTCTTTGATGTAAACTGAAGTTCAAGCACTTAAAATTCAAATATAATTCGGCGTATTTTAACAATATATAACTAGGCACTGTACGTAAACTTCCCTGAACACTTG
This sequence comes from Trichonephila clavipes, assembly GCA_019973935.1. Classification (NCBI taxonomy): domain Eukaryota; kingdom Metazoa; phylum Arthropoda; class Arachnida; order Araneae; family Nephilidae; genus Trichonephila; species Trichonephila clavipes. The sequence goes on from BMAU01005195.1 coordinate 9,747, forward strand.
GGCTTTGAAATCTAAAAAAAATTAATTGACCTTAATTAGTTTTTTTTGTTATTATTTTTATCAAAGTGTAAGAAAATGTTTCAAATTATTTGATGAAGTTTAAATTTGTTCATTTTTAGTTGTTGGAAAGTTGAAAAGATTTCAAATTGTAAAGTGTTTGGTGTTGTATTATTTTTTTTTGGCATCTTGTAATTAAATAATCATGTTTCAAAAACTGAAAGCATTGATTAAGATAAGAAAAATGGAAATAAAGAATATACTTTAAAAAAGATAATTTGTCTAACTATATAAAATAGCAGATTGCCCTGACACGCCCCAAGTTGTTACAGTTTCAAATTAATATGAAACCAAAAGGGAATTGTAACATATTTTACTTATGCGTTGGGACTTTTGAAATTTTTAAAATACAAGCTAGCAAACAAACACTACTTGGGTTCTAAAGAAATTTCCTCCCGATTTTTTACGATTGCTCCAGGGTCAAAACACGGGTGTATAGAGAAGCGCTTTGTTTTCTATACTTAAATGAGAGTTCCGGCCTATTAGGGGGTAGAGTTTAAACATATCTAAAATATTAAATTTCCCTCAAAAATACTTTTCTTTTACTTATTCAAGCATGCATAAAAAAAAATTATTGTTGTGGGGTGGCTGCAAATGTATGTAAAAAAGTTTATAAGTAGACTTTGAGTTATGTATTACTTATGTACTCAAACAAAGAGAACGGAATCTACGGAAAGTTCTGCGGTCATCCTGGGTTTCTAAGAACTCTTAATCCCGTATCTGGCTGAGAGTCTATTAGAGGAACTGACGAAGTTATGTTGTGCTTATGCGGTTTGCATGGCTATTGCAAACAAAGAGAGCGCGGACTGTGTTACTAAATACTTAGAAGGAGAGGGTACGACTAAGGATTTCATTTGGGGTTGAGACTTAGTGTAATAGTAGTACTCCTTTTTAGGGCGTTCAACCCTCAATGTAATTCCGCCAAATGGCCAGTCAATTCGGAGAAAAAAAAAAGTCTTCAAAATTCATGCTTAGCTTTTATACAATTAAATTTCAATGCCCTCCAACAATTTTGTAGCTTGGTTGATATATCGTCTGCATCCTATGCGTGAGGTCTGGGTTCGATTCATCGGTCAATTTACTTTCCATTTCATTTAATTATTTTAAAATTAAATAAACTTACTTATGAAAGGTGTATTATTAAATATTAAATGATATTTTATGCAATTATTTTGTATTTTATAAAGTAAAAACAATTAAATAGATTTATTACTAAAATTATTCAAAATTATTATTAATAAAAATATTTAAAATAAATATTAATTAAAATTATTAATAATTAAAAGTATTCAAAATAATTATTGATTAAAATTATTTACAATAATTAATACTTAAAATTATTCAAAATAATTATTATTTAAAATTATTTAAAATAATTAAAATTTAAAATTACTAAAATAATTTTTAATTAAAATTTATTAATAAGAATTATTATTAAAATTATTAATTTATTATTAAAATTGTTAATTTATTTTTAAATTATTAATTTATTAATAAAATTATTATTAATTTATTATTTACTATTGAAATAATTATTAATTTTTTTAAAATTATTTAAATAAACCTTTTAAAATTATTTAAATTTATTTAAAAAGGACTTATTAAATGTTTTATAAAATTATGAATTAATTAAATTAATAATATATAAAAAAAGACACATTTTATATTATATTAATTATAAAATAATTAATTTAATAACATAATATACTTTATAAATTATTTTATATTATATATTATACTTTACTTACAGTATATTTTATTTCATATTATAAAACTATTTGTAACTAATTCTTATGTTTAATATCATTTAATATTTATTATATATTTTATTATAAGTATTATTTATTAATATAAAAATATATTTATAAAATTTAATATAAATATTTATATAGTTACAGTATTTTTTTTTACTTTATAAAATACAAAATAATTACATAAAATATCATTTAATATTTAATAAACCTTTCATAAATTAGTTTATTTAATTTTAAACATAATTAAATGAAATGAGAAAAAAAAAATTGACCGATAAATCGAACCCAGACCTCGCGTACAGTAAGTAGATGATATACCAATCCAGCTGCGAACTCGTGGGGGAAATAAAAACGTAATTGTATAAAAGCTAATCATGAATTTCGAAGGCTAACTTCTCCGAATTGACTGGCCATTCGGCGGAATTACATCGAGGGTTGAACACTCTTAAGTAGTACTACTATTACACCAAGTCTCGACCTCAAATGAATTTTCTTAGTCGTGCCCTCCCCTTGTTAGTTTATTTGAGCGACGGCTGATGCGTCGTGCTCCATGGTAAGTCTACAGCAGGGTGGCGAACCAATGCCAACCATGCCATTGATGGCCCGTGAAACAATATTTTGGGCACGCCACCGATTGAAACGGTTTGCATTTTAGCCCAAAATAACAAAGTTCACCATGAAGTATAACGAACAAACCTTATTATGTACCCTGATGTGACTTCATTTGATAAACTGAACTTGTCCCAATTGGATTAGTTGAAAATTAAAGGATTTGAAATCTAACTGATTGATTTCCAATTTAATTTCAATATGAATTCAAAACTTTATATTGGAACAAGGAAAAAGTTAGAATGGATTGAAAAAAGAAGATTAAAAAGCAATATAAGTAAAAATGCCAGTAACGAAATTTTGGGAACATGGAATACGATTCCTCACACGTTGAACTGCTTGAATATAAGCTGGCTCATGCTATTTTAACCATAATTTCATTTACTTATGCCTGCGAGTCATTATTCTCAGAGACGAATTAAGACTCGCTTAGAAACCGTATGGCAGAAGACTCCAATTCAGCAAGTAACATTTTGCAATCCTAATATAAGTTGTCATCTAATCTGCAACGCAGAAGTCACACTAATGTTACTTTATAATTTAAGTTATACGTACAACTAAAACATTTCCTACTCTGCAGTACAAAATGTATTTTTTTCGTAGTAAATAGTTTTGAGTTGTTAGTATTTAGTTCTATTATTTTCCCAAAAATCTCAAATACGGCACGTCTGTATTTCATTAAACATTTCTTTCGAAAAAATGGTACGTTGATCCATAGGGGTTCGACACCTCTGGTCTACAGGAATACTGAATACAAATATAAGCAAAGAGGACTACTAGCGTCCTCTGCATATGCGGGTCCCAACAATTGTTCTATTTAAATCTTTGGTAGCTTTGGCAGTCGGACCTATGTGACTAAATTTTGCTTTTATTTCTAAATATTAATAGATTATGTGTGTGAAAAATGTTTTTAAAAATTACTTTTTTGTTACGAAGTCCACACGAAGACAAAATTTTAAAGGACGATGAAGGGAAACACACAACATTGGAGTTAAACATTTAACAGAGTATGTGCATTCTTTTTTTCTAATGCAATGGTGGGATTATGAATTTGAATATTTTTGATTCAGTACTGTTACTGATTTGATTATTTTTACTAGAGTTATATAGAACAATAGCAATGAGGATATAGTAAATAATATTTTGATAAAACAATAGCAAAATAAACAGATCACGATGGTTTTAACTAACCAAGGCAGCCCTGGTCGGGTATCGGATGTAGCGATCATGAAGAGTTGGTCACCTAAATACAAAAGAGAGTCTCAATTACCCTGAGAAAATCTGTCAGATTCTGGTATTTGAAGGAGAAATATTTCAAGCACATCTCTCTCTTTTTAAAAGAGTTTAGAAGTATCTTTCAGTCACTTTGCTATTATAAGTTGTTTTTTTTTTTAGTTTCAAGATTTACCACATATGAGGCTATTATTTCGCGAAACAGTAGTAAGTGTTACCACATTACCGCTTTAAATCTCAAACGGTTATAAAATTTGCCATCATCAAAGGACGGTCTACACGCAGAAGTGAAGAGAATACCCCCAAACTCTGATTTTCTTTTAACGGAAACCATATATATATAAGTATATTTATAGCTTTGAAAATAAAAGTGGTGCAGCTGTGACTTCCAACATATTTTTTTAAATTATAAATGTCTAATAATTTCTATTTATAAAGAAATTCGATGTATACAATACGCCATGCTGAAACAGTATGCCTTCCAAAAATTCAATCTAGTAATTTTTACGAAGTTTATTTTCGCTCATCTGAACGATTTTTTTTTCGTATTTATTTGTAATTTCATCACACAAATATTTTGATAACAGTGAATGCTTTTGTTTTAACCATGAACAAAGCAAAGATGAATAGAGGATGCTGTAGTAGTAATAGTCTGCATATAAGAACTTTGCAACAGTAAATATTTAAAATCTCTAGAATTTCACGATCAACGAACGAAAGTAGTATTCTTCCAGCTGCCTAGAGTTCTAATAGACAGCAGGATTTTTCAAAAGATCTCTTTATAATGCTGTCGTTTTTCGTCTTACAATACTGAAATTAATATTTAATTTCTCAAAAGTAGAGTTAATCACAGATTAAAAAAAAAGTAACTAAAATTAATTTTCACACATATTTTTTTTCATATTTGTATATAAATTCATTTTAAGGTCATTCATTAAAGCAAAACTATATTTATTTCGTCATGATTCTAAGAATATGATTCAATTAAAATGTTTATCGCATATCGTTTGAATAATACATTAATAAAAAAAAGAATGTTGGGATTCAAATTAAAATAAAAGCTTATTAAGAGGTAACATATAATTCAATTTATAGTAATTTGATCATATAAATATACTGTTTTCTTACATGTATAACGTTTAAAAATATAAAACCAATTTCATACAATTTTTTTGGAGGGGAGTTAGAAATGTGTTTCAATTATACTGAAGCACTTTAAATAAAAAAGGCGCATTTTTTAAAATTTTATAATCGAATGAAAAAAAAAATGGGTTGATTTGTCGAATGCGGCACTTATCGCGCTAAGTGTTTTCTCGCCAAATCGATAAATGCGCCAAATCTGGTAACCTTTCTGAATTCGTTTTTCAGTGGAGAAGTCGCTTTTTTGGCGAAATGCGGCGCATGCGCAGTAGATGTTTTTAATTTTAACAGTTTTAACGAAGTTAGCGCATTTGTAATTGTTTTTTTTTTTATTTTAACAGTTTAATTCTCCAACGGTTTTTCTCGCGCATGAGCAGAAAGCTTTTTTCTTCAAAAAATCCGTTACACAGCAAACGGTTACTTCTTTCGCTCCGGTTGGGTCAGCTGTTCGGCTTCGTTTTCTTCGATTTGGGAATTACTTTTTACAGGTAATTTTTTTTCTTTATTTCTTTCTTCACATAAATTTCAAAAAAGATTACCATGATGTCCAGCGATGCTCTTAGGATTAATTTGAATGAATGCATGAAAAATTACGATTACTATTGTTAAAGGTTTTTTGCTATGTTGCCTGTGCTTGGAAAGAAAGCTGTTTTAGAATGGTGCATGGAAGAAGGTTTGATTGGATCATCGTATGTGTGTCCGAAATGTGGAAAAAGTATGGGAAAGAAAGAACGGGTAAGAAAGTGAATGATTATTTTGAATGGTACTGCAAAATTCAGTCCAGTGTGAAAAAGGATACCCATCATGTGTTTAGGAGTGTAAAGAAATGGTTTTGGATTGAATTGAGCAATATGGATTTGTGCACCGTTTTTTTAGTGATGCAAAAATAAAAATGTTTCAGAACGTGCTCTCAGAAATATGCAGTAGCACACGTATAATTTCAGTAGGCAACTCATCATCATCATAAATGTCGGAAATAGCAGCATTTTTTTAAGGTAAGTGAAATTATTTCCATTTTTAAATGCCTGATTTTTGCAGCGATTTTCAGTTTCTAAACTTTAAAATGCTATTTTTTAATGATTTTCCTTCCGCCATCTTGAATTTCGCGCTCCGGCGTTGCGTGTTGTGGTAGGGTTGTAACTCCAAAACAAAACACGCCAAATTGGCGATTTTTCACAATTTGGCGGAGAAGTGCCGGATTCGACAATTTCACAAAAAATGTACTGTGAAATATAATGGAATAAAGATGGCGCGGCGGATGCTACTTAGTTTGAGTACCTTCCTCGTTAGAACATTAACTTGAAAAGTTGACAAATGTATGAATACCGACGAGCGTGTCTTTCGAAAAATAAAAAATTGTTTTTAATATTTTAAAATTAAATATAATTCTACTGCATCTGTGTGTGAGTACGTATGCTAATGAATGAAAATTTCTGAAAATGTAGAACTGCTTCACACAAACCCTGAAATTCAGATTTATTTCATAGTACAACAAGGTGGCGCATGTGTGATATCTCCTTAAAGAAAGGTAAGGGGATTATGATTTTATGCTTTGAGGATATAAGATTTAGCGAAAAGTGGATAAAAGTATGCGAAAACACATTGAGCATTGGAGATAAAATTAGTTAAAAACAAAGTTGCAATAAATTTTGTATTCATAACGGCAATGATAAA
>BMAU01005197.1:0-38641 GCA_019973935.1 Trichonephila clavipes
GTACTTGTAGCAAATTATGCGTGTGGCAGTATCTGGTCAAGATTTCTTAAATTTTATCCTTATTTTTATTATTTACTGTTATTAAAAAACATTCATGTTATATTTATTATTGTGAAGTACTTTTCTTTTTATTAATATGTGGTTATTTTTTGTGATCTGGTACTGTAGGGTAAACTTTTTTGATACTTGAGTATTTTCTGACTGATGGGCAGAAAAAAAAGCATTTAGTTTGCTTATGCATGGAAACAGTTTTCTGCTGTTGACTTCAAATTATGGTACTTGGCGACATCTTTTCATTTGATGAATTGTAGACCGCAGTGTAATACAAAAGGGCAATTAATTTTTTATCCATATATACAGTAAATCTATTATTCTTGCCCTGGTGCACTTTTTGTATAAATTTGATTATGTTCAAATCACACATTACCGAATAAAATTTTGTATATATAATTTTTATGATCGGAATAAAGTGTTTAATTTTTCTTGTGTTTATATTTATTTTTTCAGAATTTATATACAAAAATTAATTCTTAAAAACATTTATGAATAAAATGTTTTTCATCTTACAAATCTTTACAAAAAAAAAGGAAACTTAATCCTTTTTCTATTTCAGGCTTTGTTGAGGATTAGTGGAAGATTTCGGTGCCTTTGATTTTTATCTCCCACTTGCAGAAGATGGGTGAGGACCTATTTCCTAAAGTAGATAAGTTTTTACAGCTTTCCTTGTATTCAAATAAGTCACATAAATGGCGGGTGACCTTTTGGACAAGTTTGTTTGTACATTTACAAATTCCTGTACTTACAGTATTTTCCTGTATATAATCCACGGATTATGTGTTAAAAAAGTTTCAAATTTGGTTGTGTGTATTATGCACCGCCGCGGATTATCTGAGAAAAAACGTTCTCCATAAGAAAAGCTAACAATAAGATTTTGAAAGAAATGCCGTTTATGTTTCATAAAATAAATAATAGATAGCGCTATCATGACTCGGATAACGTATTTCAGCCATAACTAGTTTTTGTCCAATTATATTCAAAATTGAATTCGATTCCTCGGAAGGAAAAAACAGTTACTAGTCGCTAGCACCATTTCCAATTTTCTCTTGACTAAAGTTATAACGTCCTTTGAAAGTTTTCATCGTGTTGAAGCGAAAGCATTAAGTTACATTGCAAACTTCGAGTTAAATGTTATAGAGAGGGTTACCGAAGTTGGAAATCTGGAAGCTGCCAAGTTTTTCAACGTTGACAAATGGAATATTCGTTTGTTGAGAAAAAACATGACAACCTTCGAAAATTGTGATTGATGTTAAAGAGCCGATCGCGGTGGAAAACCTCACTGGGCAGAATTAGAGGAAGAAAAAAATAAATGAATTTTAAAAGAAAGAGACAGTGGGAAAGCAGGCTCAATCTTAATTTTTTTGCTGTTAACTTGCTAAATTTAAAAAAAAAAAAATTCCGCGTGGAATGTTTTGTTTAACAACTCAAAACATAGATGGCAATAGCAAAGAATTTGTTTGTTTTATTGAGATTATATAAAAAAATATACATATTTAAAAAGATGTTTCATAATAAATTTTTTTTCTGTACAATTTCGTACTTCTATTTTTAATTATATTGTGTATTTTTTATCTTATTTGACACTCATTATCGGCAGTTTATATTTGGGATTATTCGCCGCAAAAACTGCCACAGATTATACAATGTTTTTTTGTTTTTTACTCGAAAAAAAAAGGATTTGCGGATAATACGCCACTGCGGATTATATACAGGAAAATATGGTACTATTTTTTATTACATTTTCCTGTAATAAAAGTAAATACATTTTCCTTTCCTCCATAGGCAAATTTGCACCATGTGAATCTCCACTTTCTACCAATATGTGACCCATTTTTTTTCCAAATGAAAGGCATTTCAAGCTTTTTCTTTTTTGCTGTGCATCTAGTATAGTGGTTAGTGAAGGTGACTGCTGTGCCATAGGGCTTGGGTTCGAATCCTAGAGAAGGCATGGATGTTTGTAAATGTTTAGTGCATTTGCTGCATGGAGGTATTCTAAATACCCTTCAAGCTGCAAGTCCTCTTGTAAGGTTTGGGGGAGGGGAAGATATGTAGGAGGCCCCTAACTATTCCTAGGGTGTACTCCCTCAAAATTGGAGGGGTGAGCAAAATTGTTCTGTCACCTGTATGGTTCTCAAGGCAACCGCTAATGACAAGTGTAAAAATCTAGCCCCTTGCCATGAAGAATTCGAGGGCCTCGATCTGATGTTACTGTCAATCAGGTGCATAAGTTACAACAACAAAATCTTTTTGAAGTAAAACTTTTGTATGCGGAGATTAAACTTGAATGAATGTCACACTCGAGAGTTTGTAAGTCTCATTTGGCTTTTTTCGTCTTAAGTCGGAAATTGTGATAAAAGTTGTCTTCAACTCCCCCTCCCCTAAAATGGTACCTGAAATGGTATGGAGATTACAAGAGAAATATGAAGGAAAAAAATAATTTCAAAATTTAATATCGTCACAAGTGTGTTGAATTTTTCAAAAGATTTAACTTGGGTTAAAGGCTTTAAAATTAAAAAAAAACTGTTTTTCTACAATATAAAAACAAAAAGTGGTTGTTATTGATAAGTGAGTAATGAAAAGTACAACATGCTTTGTAACATTTCATAAACCCAGCTCTGTCTCTCTGCACCAACAAATCAGTCTGATCCAAGTTTTTCTTCCATCTCCGACTATAACGTGCAGTATAATTTTGACACACACACAGTAGGCAGTTATTTAAATTTAGTACTAAAGAAGAGCTTAAATATATCACATTTATTTTCTGTAACTGTTTTGTATAGGTTCATTCATCACAGTATTTGTTAAAATATACTAAAATGCCTGTTCCTTAACAAAAAATCCTGTGACTTTTTACCATAAAACAGTTCAAAAACATAAATTTCATTCCTTTTGTAACAGAACTTAACACAAAAATTTTATCTTTTTTTTTATTTCCTTCATTTCTATGCTAAAGCATCTTGCAGTGACTCCCCCTGCAAGTCAAATCAGCAAAAGATAGAAATTAAAGCTCTTAACCTGAATAGAGATTTCTCTTTCACTCCTAGTCTTCTGAAGTCTCTAGACTGGAGTCAGTTCAAATCACCTTGCTCTGCAACCATTCCTAGGTCACTAAGGGCTAGTTACTCATCAGCTTTTATAGCCCACACAGAAATTTAACATGTGATGGTAGCGCAGCCTAACATTCCTTGTTAATTAAGCAATAGTTTTATGAAGAGTCTTAAGACATTCTGAGTAAATGGCTAGTGATTCAAACAGCATCAGTGCACTCAACCACCTGTCCCACCTCTACTATTGCCTTCAGCATCACCCAAAAACGTTCCAAAGACACTTGAACCTACTGCAAAAGTATGTCAATTGCAAAATGGCTGCAAAACAGCTTTCTTCTCTATATATCATACAGAAATTCTAACAAAAGCAAAAACAGCATTCTTTATTAAAGGGGTATGCAGCAACCCATTTTCATGCAAGTTACAAGCACCAAAAAGTAAAGGAGTTAGATTAACATTGCACTATATAGTCGTAGAAGGGCTATTGGAGAGAGTGACCTTGTAGTTTAATACCAAGGTCAAATGATAAGGATAAACCCTGAGCTGGCACCCTCCAAACTTCCACACCAAACCAACAAAGGGATGTTTGAGTCTCAATATATTTAGCTTGCATGAGCCCCATCTTCATGGCAAGTGTTTTGCAGAACTGTGCTCGAATTCATGACACACCAGCCATGAATCTGTGATCTTGATCCGTAGGCTATCACAGCCACACAAAAGATGGGAATAAAAGTGCTTAATGATTGGCATGAATAGGGATTCCTTTTTGTCCCAGTCATTTAAAGCATGCACATAGTATCTGTGGATTGGTGTATATTGGGGATTCAATTAAATGTTCTTGCCAAGATCAACAGAGCTTACAGTTGAAATCTTTTCTGCATTGACAGATCTTGAAAAATATTTTTTGATCCTCCCTAATATGTCAGTAGTTTTGTTTATGTGTTTAAAAATATGTAACTTCTCCCATGAATGTAGCACATTGTGTTTCTGTGAACAGAATGTTTTCAGCATAATTTTTTTTAGTGTTGAATAAATAAAACTATAGGTAAAAAATAAGCAATTTCCCATTGTTTTGAACTTGGCTTAAATAAAATTTGAAAATTGCTGATTATGTTCTAACCTTCATAAGTAACCATTTTTTTTAAATTTATTTTATTTTGAATGAAAAAAATGAGAGAGTTGAACAGTGCTGTTTTTTACTTATTCTGTTATATTTTATTTCTATGGTTTGGACAATAACATTTAATTTATGGAAATTAAGTATTTTTTTTCCTTATAAATTATACTTATATAACTAAGTTTATATGTATAAAAAGGTCAAAAATTAATATTTTTATTTAAACTTTTGAAATCAACTTGTGAATTACCATACTATTAAAGTGTTCATAATATTTTATGTATTTTTCAGAAGTTTTTTATTGTTATTTTTTAGTTTAAGTTAATTGATCTTAAAAGCTACTTTTAGTTATTTTCTTCAATTTATATTTCAGTGTGTTTAATTTCTCAGTACTTGTGTATTATAACAACATATTGGTGACATATCAAGCGAAGCACCTGGTTACCAATTCAGCGTTTATGACGCATAGGAAATAGGATTGCCAACTTGGTGAGTTATTCATAGAGTTCATGATTGTTGTGATTTTAATTCATAAGAACCAATTTTACTTGTATGATATATGACTGTGTTAAGTAAATTTAATGGAATTACAATGTTGGGTTCTCATATGTTTTTGTTTTTCCATATGTATGAGTTAGAAAAAAGGTTTATTACTTTTATGGCATAAAAATAAGAGGCAACTCAATCAATTGAATTAGTCTTTTATTTTCCCCCAAGATCTGAGAGAAATATTCAAGTTCTGTAGTTTTAACGTAAGATATACTAAGGTGAAACTCTCTAAAGGTTATGATAAATAATATTATTGTGGAAATAAATTTTAAACTCTTTTTTAAACTTATTTGAACAAAATTGGGAAAAAGTATTACTGCTAGTAAACAGAAAACATGAGATTCAAATTTAATTACAAGAAACATTTGCCCTTAAACAACCCTAATTAGCTTTTTAGTTTCGGTTTTTAACAGAAGAGTACAGTTCAGTACTTCAGTGGCAATTGCAGATGGTGCAACAAATATTTCAGCTGCTAAAATTAAATATCATCTTCATAAAAATTTTGCTATATACATTAACTGTGGAATACTATATTTGAGAACATTCCCTAATACTCTCTCTCTTCTCTCTCTCTCTCTCTTACTCTCTCTCTCTCTCTCTCTTCTCTCTCTCTTACTCTCTCTCTCTCTCTCTCTCTCTTCTCTCTCTCTTACTCTCTCTCTCTCTCTCTGTGAATTGTATTTATTTAAATCAGGACTTTTTTGCCATTGTGTGTTTTTCATACTTCAGAGAAGAATATAAAAAATTCAAAATTTAACTTCTATTGGGCAAAGAAAATTATGTAGATGTATTACAGATAATTATGTAGATAAAATATATTCAAAAATGAAATGACTAATTCTCCGGAAGCTTTGAAAATAAATTATACTCATAATGGATGTAATTCCAAAAATAATTGAATCAATAGTCACACAACTAGACACTAGAAAAGATACAAGAAAAAGAGAGCGATACAATCTCCAGCAATTGTAGCAATATTCTAATCCATGAGTAGTCAAATTTTATTCAAATTTAGTAGTATTCTACCTAATAACTCAGAAATTAGACAAATATTAAAAAATTAATATTTATACTAATTGATTATTTTTAGTATGGAAAGAATTTTTGCATGAACTTATAAAATTTTATTTTATTCTTTGAAATTTGTAAGAGAATGTAACCTGTTTTTATTTAATTTTTAATGAATATATAATTTTTTAAAGGAGGCTGTGGAAAACAAAAAATTATTTGGTTTGCTTAACCACACCAAAGGCTTTTCTAACAAGGAGAGGACATGACTAAGGAAATTCATTTAGGGTCGAGACTTGGGGTAATAGAAGTACTCCTTTAGGGTGTACAACCCTCAATGTAATTCGGCCGAATGGCCAGTTAATTTGGAGAAAAAAGCCTTCGAAATTCATGCTTAGCTTTTATACAATTAAATTTCGATTTCCTCCAATGATTTCGTAGCTTGGTTGATATATCTTCTGCATACTATGTGCGAGGACTGGCTTTCATTTATCAGTCAATTTTTTTTTTTCATTTCATTTAATTATTTTTAAAATTAAATAGACTTATTTATGAAAGATTTATTAAAGATTATGTGATTATTTTCTATTTTATAAAGTAAAAAAAAATATTGTAACTATGTAAATATTTATATTAAATTTTATAGATATATTTTTCTATTAATAAATAATAATTATAATAAAATATATAATAAATATTAAATGATATTATGCACATAAAAATTAGTTACAAACAAATTTATAATGTGAAATAAAACATACTATAAATAAAATATTGTATGTAAAATAAAATTTTTTATAAAGTATATTATTAAATTAATTTTTTTATTGTTAATATAATAAAAAAATGTCTTTCTTATATATTATTAATTTAATTTTTTTATTATGTTATAAAACAATTAATAAGTCCTTTTTGAATAAATTTAAATAATTTTAAAAAGTTTATTTTTAAATAATGTGAAAAAAATTTATTATTTCTATAATAAATGATAAATTTAATAATAAATTAATAATTTTAATAATAAATTAATAGTTTTAATAATAAATTAATAATAACTTTAATAATAAATTAATAGTTTTAATAATAATTCTCATTAATAATAATTCTTATTAATTAATTCTAATTAATCATTATTTTATTTAAAATTATTTTAAATAATTTTAAGTAATAATTATTTTGAATTATTTTAAATAATTATTTTAAATAATACTATATTATTTTAAATAATTTTAATCATAAGTTATTTTCAATAATGTTTAATTTTTAATCATTTTAATTAATAATTATTTTAAATATTTTTATTAATAATAATTTTAAATAATTTTACTAATAAATAATTTAAGTAATAAATTTATTAATTTTTTTTACTTTATAAAATACAAAATAATTACATAAAGTATCATTTAATATTCAATAAACCTTTCATAAATAAGAGTTTATTTAATTTTAAAAATAATTAAATGAAATGAAAAAAAATTGACCCATGAATTGAACCCAGACCTCGCGCATAGTATGCAGACGATATATCAACCAAGTTTTGAAATCGTTGGAGGAAATCGAAATTTAACTGTAAAAAATCTAAGCATGAATTTCGAAGGCTTTTTTCTTCGAATTGACTGGCCATTCAGCCGAATTACATTGAGGGTTGAAGACCCTAAAGGAATACTACTATTACACCAAGTCTCGTCCCCAAATAAATTTCCTTAGTCGTGCTCTCTCCTTTTAAGTCAACAATATGATGGCCCAAGTAAATGTTCTCAAATAAGGGATTTTTTTTCAAAAACAGTACCATTTCAGAATAAACGAACAAAAATGCAAAAAGAAAATTAGTGTTTGCAGTACGTTGCTATTAGCAATCAACTGATTCAATGGTTTGCATTTCTTATATAACACCCATGTCTGAAATTATTTCTTGAATTATTTTTACTGCAATTCTCAGTATTATTCTTTACTGTTATTTCATTTCTTTCAGTAGAATTTTACCAAAAACACCTATAAAGACTATTGTTACAGTATTTTTAAATGAAGTCTATCAAAACGTATTCTTGAGCAGAAAAGCTCAATAAGTTTAATTCGAACACATCTAGAACTATTGGTAATTTTCTTCCTAATTCTTCAAAAGACTGGAATTACTGTGCCCACTATCAAATATTGACTTAATGGCATGTTTTGCATATTGTTTCTAGTATGGCATTAATATTTTAAGAGGTGAATCTTGATAATTTGTCCTTTCATATTACATTAGATAAATTTTAACAGATTTCACTAAATTCAGATAATCTACAAGGTGCTAGTAACAGTCAATTCCTGTACATTTTTACTAATATTTGGAAAAAATGTGCTGGTAATCCTTTTACTAGAAAAAATGATTTATTTATTATTTCAAATCCTATTTTCACCAGTTTAACTTATGTTAGATTGAATTGTAAGTTCCATCTTCCTGCAAAAAAAAATAAATAAATAAATAAAAAAATAACCTGGGGCTTTAAATATTTTAATTGCTTGTAAAGTTGTAACCCAAATGTTTGTATGTTGAGTTTAGATTCCAGTAATACAGGACGTTGCCTAATAAATAAAATTGACCTTAATGTACAGGGGAATAACAATGTTTATCATTTGTGTATAGTTATAGTTTACAAGGTCCATCACCATTTACTACTGTGCTTATCAAGATTGAAACAATCTTTTTTAACCCATTTATGCCTTGTGTTTCCTTTTTGGATCAGCAGTTGAGTGAAAGTTTTTTGTAGCTTAGGTGTTCAAGATTGCATTTGTGGTTGGATTTGTTACTTTAACGTGCTTCATAGGAGCATAGCAATTTCATTTAAAACATTCAGTTAGGCACTCCTGCAGACATTTGCATGTAAAAAGATTTTGAAAGTTGGTTTATATTTCAACCACTGGCATAAAATGGTTTACCATCTGTTAAGTTGAATTTGAAAAAAGCTGCAAGGAAAATTACAATTTTCCTTACTGAAATTGCCATTTTATTTCTAATTAGATTTTGTTCGAATAATATACTTTATTCCCCTTAGATTTTCTATCTTACTTATACACATCACACTTTAAAGAAGAATGAGGGTTATTTCCAGGAGAGGTTGTACTTTTGAACCATATTCTAGTAACAAAGACAAGCTCTCATCCATCTCTCTTAAATCAAGGTCTTTTAGTTTTGATAGAAATACTTGCACCAGCTACATGGTAGGTCTTTAACTGCCACTGGACTGCAGTCAAGGGGAAAACTTGCCCAGTACGGGAGGAACCGTAGGTTGGAACATTTGGCTACCTTGGCCTCTTCAATCCTTGAATACAATTATTAATTTTATTGTTATAAAATATGAATATGTATAAGTCCTTTTTGGGTTACCTTGTTTCAGAGTAGTCTAATTTTTGCATAATTTCTTGTATAAATTATCCTTTTGTTGAAAAAAGGTTTAAATCAAACAAATTATAGAGAATACTCTTCTTAATTTGAAGTTTTATAAAAAAAATTTTTTTAAATATCTGTGTCAAGAATTTTTTTGTAATTTCAAAAATCTTTTCTTGTGATTTACTCATATACATTGCTGGACAATTGCTAAGGACGGATCACAAATTGCTATGTAGCATAACATTAAGCGAGACGTGAGACCTAGTAGGATAAAATATAGTTGCCACACTGTTCAGACATTAGAATAAAGAATATTTGGAAAGTACAAAAGCTGTGAAACATCTGAAAGAAAAAAAAAAAATGTTCATTTGATCTGCGTACGGAGAAATGGAACAATGCATCTAAAAGTCAGCAGGCACCTTAAAGAAAGGTATCAGTACGGGATATGTCCACCGTGGAGTGTGATGCAACATTCCACACGTCATACCATACTTTGCACAACATTATCCAGCAGCTGTTGAGGCAATTTATACCATTCCTCTGTGAGTGCACGGATGAGGGTGTTCTTGTTTGTCGGAGGATAGTTTCGACCAGCAACTTGCCTCCCCAAAGCATCCCACACATTTTCAATGGGGTTCAGATCTGGAGAACGCGCTGGCCCCTCTTGAATACCCTCGCTGTCTAGACAATCCTGAACAGCGAGTGTTCGATGGCATGTTGCGTTGTCGTCCATAAAAACAAATTTATCACCGACAGCACCACGGAAAAGACGAACATGAGGAAGTAGAACTTCATCAATGTATCGTTGGCCCGTCATAGTCTCATTCGCAACCACATGTAGGCGCGTGCGGCCATTGATCATGATGCCGGCCCACACCATGATACTGCATGTCGGATATCGGTACTTTTCCTGGATATTTTCTGGACGATAAGCAGTACCACTCTCGCGCCAGATCAGTTGGCGTCTACAATCCGATGACAGACTGAACCTACTCTCATCTGAGAATAGTACGCATGCCCAGTCCTGTTCAGTCCAATTGTGATGCTCACGACACCATTGCAAACGGGCAATACGGTGCTGTCTGGTCAATGGGACACACACAACAGGTCTGCGTGCGTATAGTCCTCCTCCCCTCAAACGTCTGGCAACAGTTTTTCGGGAGATCTGCTTTCCTGAGGCAGCAAGAAACTGATTTGGCACCTGCTGAGCTGTGGTGCACCTGTTCCTTTTTGCTGATAGGACGATATATCTGTCTTCTGCAGGCGTCGTACTTCTAACACGACCTCCCCCGTGCCGTCTACTACACATTCCATTAGTTTTAAATGACTTCCACAGCCATGAAACAACGCTGTGAGCGATGTCGAACTCCCTGGCAATATCTGTTATTTTTCGCCCATCTTCGATCTTTCCAATAATTCGGCCACGCGTAGAATCATCTATGTGATGTCGGGAAGACATGCCAAAAATTTTAAGTTCGTCTATTAAATCTTTCCTGTAAAACTTTGACTTGAAACAACAACTGTCCACACGCGTCTAAACCTTTAAAGCTCTTATGAACGCTATCACGTGATGAACAGACGTGGAAAAAAAATTTGCATACTCATACTTCTTCTTACTAATATCCCGCACTTATTCTAATTTTCCACATTTTGCTTCCTTTCATTTTGTGGTTGCTATGGGTGATAGTGTTATCTGTCCTTAGCAATTGTCCAGCAGTGTATTATTAAAAATTATGTTGACTATTGACAATATCTTTATCGTTACTCTTAATCTCAATAACAATTCAAACCAATAACACATATCAGGTTTGTACAATAATGCAGGAAATAACCTTATAGAGGCCTCCTCCAAGAAGGTATTCATTTTCTAACATGATTTCCTTCAGTTTCATTTATATTGCTTATGTTAAACTCATTATAAAGTATTACATGAACATATTTTTAGTTTCAAAGATGTAAGATATATTTTAGATTTTCTTTCTTTTAATAAAAATGTTATTTAAAAGCATGCTAATTTCTTCAGATAGAGAGAAAAAAAATTTAGCTGATTCTTTTAAGCTGTGTTCACCAGCTGAATTTTTTAACTCATAAATTATATTGATGAATAAAACTCAGCTTATATATACATGTTGTACATTATATTGAATACATTTCTTTCTTTTATAGAAAGATGTTAATATAAATTCATATTTTGAACATGAGTGCAAGACCCATTTTCTTCTCTATAGACTTTAAATACAGATATTTGTTTTCACATCTGTGATAAAACTTGTACATTTGGAACTAGTGAAATAGCTTTCACTCAAGAGAACTCAAGGGTTCATTTGCCTGTCCAAGATAGTAAAAATCTTTGTTTCTGAAATGTCCAACAAGGGTTATTCTCAAAGTAGTGTTTTAAAAGCCTATTCGTGGACTCCTACAAAGGAAAATCCATATGATTGTGAAGTGTGCAACAAGGGTTTTTCTTCAAGTGGTCATTTAAGAGCACATTTACGGACTCATTCAAATGAAAAGCTTTATGTTTGTGAAGTGTGCAACAAGGGTTTTTCTCGAAGTGACTATTTAAAAGCACATTTACGGACTCATACAAAGTTAAAGCCATATGTTTGTGAAGTGTGCAACAAGGGTTTTTCTCAAAAGGATCATTTAAAAATTCATTTACGGACTCATACAAAAGAAAAGCCTTATGTATGTACAATATGCAACAAGAGTTTTTCTCAAACTAGTCATTTAAACGAACATTTACGGACTCATACAAAAGAAAAGCCGTATGTTTGTGAAGTGTGCAACAAGGGTTTTTCTCAAAGTGGTCAACTTAAAGTCCATTTACGAATTCATGCAAAAGAAAAGTCATATGTTTGTGAAGTGTGCAACAAGGGTTTTTCTCGAAGTGATTATTTAAAAACACATTTACGGACTCATACAAAGGAAAAGCCTTATGTTTGTGAAATGTGCAACAAGGGTTTCTCTCAAACAAGTCAACTTAAAGTCCATTTACGAATTCATACAAAAGAAAAGTCATATGTTTGTGAAGTGTGCAACAAGGGTTTTTATTCAAGTGGTCGATTAAAAGCACATTTACGTCCTCATACAAAGGAAAAGCCTTATGTGTGTAAAATATGCAACAAGAGTTTTTCTCGAACTAGTCATTTAAACGAACATTTACGGACTCATACAAAAGAAAAGCCATATGTTTGTGAAGTGTGCAACAAGGGATTTTCTCAAAGTGGTCATTTAAAAGCACATTTACGGACTCATACAAATGAAAAGCTTTATGTTTGTGAAATGTGCAACAAGGGTTTTTCTCTAAATGATAATTTAAAAATTCATTTACGGACTCATACAAAGGAAAAGCCTTATGTATGTACAATATGCAACAAGAGTTTTTCTCGAAGTGATGGTTTAAAAGCACATTTACGGACTCATACAAAGGAAAAGCCATATGTTTGTGAAGTGTGCAACAAGGGTTTTTCTCAAAAGGATCATTTAAAAACTCATTTACGGATTCATACAAAGGAAAAGCCTTACATGTGTTGAGTATGCAACAAGAGTTTTTCTTGCAGTAATTATATAAAAGCACATTTAGAGATTCATACAATTGAAAAGCTGTATGTTTGTGAAATGTGCCACAAGGGCTTTTCTTGAAGTGATATTTTAAAAAGTCATTCACATATTCATTCAAAGGAAAAGTCTTATGTTTGTGAAATATTCAACAAGGGATTTTCACAAAGTAATTTTTAAAAGCCCATTTTTATACTCATACAAAGAAAAAAACCGCATGTTTGTGACATGTGCAACAAGGGTTTTACACGAAATGGTCATTTAAAAATTTATTTACAGACTCATACAAAGGAGAAGCTGTATGGAAATAAAATGTGCAACAAGAGTTTTTCTCAAAGTGATTATTTATGGACTCATACAAATTAAAAGCATGTTTGTGAAATGCTTCACATGGGTTTTTCTCAAAATAAAGATTTAAAAGTCCTTTTTAGGGACTCATATTAAGAACAAAGCCTTTTGTTTCAGAAATGTGCCACAAGTGCTTTTCTCGAAATGGTGTTTTTAAAGGACATTTATATATTTATACAAAAGAAAAGTCTTATGTTAGTGAAATGTGGAACAAGAATTTTTTTGAAACTTGTGCTTTAAAAGCTTATTTATGGTCTTTTATAAAGAAAAAGCGTTATGTTTGAGAAGTGTGCAACAAGGGTTTTTGTCAAAAGTGTAATTTAAAAAGGCATTTATGGATTAACACCAAAAAGAAAAACTTTGATTATGAAATATGCTTCTAGGTGTTTTCTCATACTGGTCATATAAAACATATTTACATATTCATAAGAAGGAAAAGTCTCATGTTTATAAATATGCAACATTTCTTTCTGTGAAGATATTTCTCTTTACACCAAACAAATCTCAGTCGGTTGCAATCAATTGAAATTGCAGCTAATCTGACTGATTAAAAAGTCAATCTGAATCAACGTTTCTTCCATTAGTTGCTGTCAAACCTGGATTCTGCTTTGATAAATGCTGTATTGTTTTTTAGGGAGCAATGACGCAAGCAAAAAGAATGTAGGTTATGGATCCACAAGAAAAGCCCACAGAATTCGGAATTTTGCGTAATTTACATCAAAACCGTCAGAAAGATGAAAGGAAATTTTACATTTTTTCTATTCTTGTAGAATTATGTGGACCTGAAATATCAAAACAGGATATAAATTATAGAAGGACTATAACAGCAGAAGAAATACTTTCAACATGTCTTGTGTAAATGTGATCTTTTTAGGAGTATTCTTTTAATTATCATTCTAATAACTAATTACTTTTGTCTTTATAAGTAGAAGTAAGAATAAGTAATTTAAAATTAATGTTTACATAAGACAATTAAGATATATCAAGCTATATATTAGTTTCTTAACTGTATTCTTTTTCATTAATTTATAAAATAAAATACATGAAACAAAAAATATGAGAATTGTTTTATTTATTTTTTATATTTTCTCTGTTACCATGAATTATAGACAAAGAAGTAATAGACTAAGTATGTATTGTAATTATGTGTGAAAATGCAATTACTTTTACAAATATTATATCTAATGTTTTAAAAAGGCACTTCGAATGAATTGTAGCATATAACAACTATTTTTTCTTAATTATAAACTTAAAAATGGTGTTACTCGGTTTTTTAATGCATTAATCCAGTGCTTCTCAAACTTTCAATACTGGCGCCCCCCTTTTCAATCACAATTTTTATGGCGCCCCCTTATACATAATAATTTACTGAATGCAATAATAATGCACTTTTACGATAAAGCAACAATATTTATTATAAACCGTACAAATTCATGACATAAGTATTAAATTTTGTATGTTACTTTTAAGCAAAAAAAAGTTAAGTAATAGGATAATTACTAAGTTATTTTTCCTTTCTCTGATTTTTAAATTGGAACATATTATAAAATGCGGTGGTTGCTTAGAAGACAAAATATACATATCAGCTAAATATAGAAAATGAACTCAGAGGGTCAATTTCTTATCTTAAAACTCCTTTCAAAAACTTTGCTCTGTAAGACAAGCCCATGGAAGTAGCTAATAATTATTAAACTTGTTCTTAATTTAGTATTAATTAATTAGTCCTAAAATACTCTGTGCACCACTCATACATTAAAAGCAGTGTTTCTCAAACTTTCAATACTGGCGACCTAATTTTCAATCATAATTTTTGTCTCGCCTCCACGTACAACAATAATGTATTTACTGCAATAAAAATGCACTTTGAGAGAGAGACGCTAAAGTTACAATACGACCTTAATTATAAACCGTACAAATTAATACGATAAGTATATTAAATTTTGTGTATATGTAACTTTTCAGTAATATATATTTTAAGAAAATTACTTAAAATACACTCTGTCGCAAAAAAATATATGCACCCAGAAGAAATTGAGCTACATTCACGAAATTTGGTATGCATGTAGTGTATATGAAAATAAACAAATGATTAAAAATTCAGAACAAAATATCATTTTATTAAGCGGTTACAGCTTGCAAAAGGTTAAAAATCAGTAAGTAGTAAAGCCACCTCTGGCAGCTATACAAGCCGAAATTCGGCGTGGCATCGATTCAATTAGATCACTTATGACCCCCTGTGGAAGATCCTGCCATAGTCTTTGCATCTGCGCAGTTAATTCTCCTGTATCTCGGGACGGCTGCAGTTGACTTCCCAGCGCGTCCAGACATGCTCTATTGGCGAAAGATCTGGTGTCCTGGCAGGCCATGGTAGGACGTCATATCCTTGAAGACATTGTTGGGAGAGTCGCGCAGTATGTGGACGAGCATTATCCTGTTGATAAATGGCACCTGGGCGACTTGATAGCATGGGTAGCACAATCGGCGTTAAAATATCGTCCACGTATCTGCGAGCTGTCAAAGTGCCTTGAAGGACCACTAAAGATGATCGTGTGTCCCAAGAAATTGCTCCCCACACTGTCACACCTTGTGAAATTGCTGTATGCCGCTCGACAATAAATGCCGGATCGGACCGCTGGCCGGTGCGCCTCCAACACGTGTGCGGTGGTCATCAGCACTGAGACTGAATCGGGATTCATCACTGAAGATGACACGTCTCAAGTCTGTCACACTCCAAGTTGCCCGAGGTCGGCAAAAATCCAGTCGACACTGCCTATGATGTGGGGTCAGTGGTAAGCGTCTTAGCGGACGTCGGCTCCTCAAGCCAACTTCGGTCAGTCGTCTCCTTATGGTTTCTCTTGATGGCACTGGATGTCTGGAAGGAGGTAAGTGGCGTTGAATCGATGCTAGCGACGTTGTTGGTGCCGAAGTGGCCACTCTTCTGATTGCACGATCCTCGCGATCATTTGTGTTCCTGGGACGTCCTGACCCTCCGCGACGGTACACTCTACCTTCTGTGATCCACCGTTGCCAACACCGAGCAACTACCATATCGCTCCGACCGAGGTGGCGGCCGATACGTCTATTCGACCAACCTGCTTCTCTGAGGCCTATTATACGGCCCCTATCAAAGTCCGTCAGCTGCTCGTACTGCCGCCGGTTACGTCTTAGAGGCATCCTAAGTCTCAATATCGTCTATCAAAGTCATCAGATTCGTTTGGATAGCCGTACGGCGCTCGTACTCATGCTTTTAAACTCTCCCAGTTGCGCAACTAATATGCGCATAGCACACTTAGCCTTGTCTCATTGGCTTCGAAATTTTAATCATTTGCATATCTCTTACCAGACTACATTCTTGCCGAGTTTCGTGATTGTAGCTTGATTTCTTCTGGGTGCATATATTTTTTTGCGACAGAGTGTATATATTACTTAGAATTATGTTATTTTTCTTTCTCTAATTTTTAAATTGGAACAGATCGCAAAATGATGTTTTTAATTAAAGATTTATTTCCTTCAGCATTCATTTCTCAAAGTACAAATGTCATTAGAAAAATAGTCTAGTCAATGTCGCTCTCTATCATATCCATCACATCTGGCATTATAGGGTACGTTTGCGTGAGTCTGGGCAACCTATCGGACGTCTGCGCAAAACATGTAAAAATGCTTTCCCTCGTACAATTCCAGTCAGTTTTGGTCGACTCGATACTCCTATAGTTACCGAATCTAGCTTGAATGTACATTTTTTTTAATTTCCACGTTAATTGTAATTCACGGTAATTAAGTATTTACGGCAGTAGATTAAAACAATATCATACATACATTTTTAAGTCGTAAGCAAACATTCGACCATAATAAAGAATCAACAAGTACACAGACGAACGAGCATGGTTCCGAAAATTAAATCAAGGCGATCTTCTCAAAAATGCTTAAATTTTGGATTTACCACTACTGAAGTAAATGATGGAAAAAAAGCGCCAGCTCGATATGTGTTAAAACTTACAAATCTGTAGAACAACATGCGAAAGTTGTTTTAAAACATGTAAAATCATTTAGCTATGTTGGCAAAAGAATTTTAAAAAGTATTTTCTGGATGAGGACAGCTTGGTAGCAAGTTACGAGTGGATTAGGGATCTATTTCAAGATACTCCAGAAGGGCTCTCAACTTCCGAAGAAGAAATCTTCATACATTTCACATCCAGCGAAAAATTAAAAGGCAATTTTGTAATAAATCGCTCTTTGAATTTGGGGTAGAGGTGGATGAGGAATTATCTGTACTGAAAACAAAAGCACTTCGTATACTATTACCATTTTCAACATCCTACCTTTTTCAAACCGGATTTTTTTGCAGTGGATGCCTTGAAGACAAAATATAGATCTCAGCTAAATATAGAAAAATAACTCTTTAAGTGTCAATTTCTGATATTAAACCTTCCTTTTTTGAAAAACTTTTTCCTCTACAAGACAAGCCCGTGGAAGTCCCTAATAATTATTAAACTTGTTCTTAATTTAGTAATAAGATTGATTGATTGAATATTAACGTCGCATTGTTCAGCTGCACGAGGGCTTTTGACGACGGACCACGTAATTTTGAACCATGGTCAAGTGACGTGGATGACACCTGAGCTGGCACCCCTCTCTCCTAACTACCACACCACACCAACGGGAAAACGTTTCAACTCTCAACAGATTTAACGTGCATCGATGCCCTACACGGCGGGTCTTTAGTGGTACTGGGCTCGAACTCGTGACAAGGCAAGCCACGATTCGATACCTATACCACTCGGCTACCGCGGCCAAATTCAGTAATAAGAAATTATTTATAAAATACCTTCTTCAGTACTGATACATTAAACGTATACTGGCTGAAACACCGACTCTTCGCACGAGTTCATTTTTTAAAAAAATAGAACATTATTCTTGATATAATAGCTGAATTGTAAGGAGAGTAAAACTGTGTGCACGACATTGTATACAAAAATGTAAAATGATTTTTTTTTTTTAGATAAATGCTATAATTGTAAATAACTGTTTAAAAGAACTGTTTTTTAAACCTCACACAATTAGCATTTAGAATTAATGTTAAATTATGAAAAAGAATATAAAATTCCGATGAAGAATAATTGTGTTACTTTTTTAACATTTAAAGCGAGAATGCTTCAAAATGTTTTAACCGGGAGCAGCGCGTACTCGATACTAACATTAATGGTAGTGCGGGGGGACTCAGTCACCCCAATCATTTGTTTAGAATTATTTTTACTGTACACGATACAAATCGGAATTCTAGTGAATATTTTAATTTATAGAAAGTATACTTACACCTTCTTTCAAGGACTATTCAATTCTTTGATGATTTGAGAAAAAATCCAATAAAACTGAACTAAAATGATTCAAAAGTACAATACCATAATAAAGGACGCAAATCAGACACTTTTCAATAATCCTACAGAAATGTTAAACCAATCAATTCTTTTCCAAATATCGCAAAACTCAATTGATTACAATTTCCCTAAGCGAAAAGCAAACGCATAAAAGATGGGAGAGAGCTAATATTGATAATAACTATACCATAAGATTGAAGGTCAATCAAATGATTAGCAAACGTACTGTGCAGCCTGGCTGAAAAGTGTGAATCATGACTTCCTTTTCTTTTTCTACAACTAATGTACAGTATTTCAATAATAATTACAGTGGTGAATTGTTTATCTTCTTAGAATTTTTCTCAGGGTCTGGGTTTCGTTTTTTCTTTTAACGAGTAATATTTTATGTTAAAACGTAATAAAAAAAATCTCTCATTGAGGAAAAACAGAAATAAAACAAAATTTTTTTTATTCTTTAATTTGGTTTTGGAATCAAAGATAGCTATTTGAAGACGGAAAAAAGCCAGATAATAAACATAAATTATGTCAGTGTTGTTGTGTGTATTTTTTTTTATTATGGAAGAAAGCATTTTGTTTTACTTCTCTTTCCGGTTATTTTTTGAAAAAAAAATCTTTAAATTTTTGATACGCTCGCGCCCCCCTTGTAGGGTCATCGCGCCCCCCCAGGGGGGCGCGCCCCACACTTTGAGAAACACTGCATAAATCAATTAAAAATTTTAATTCTTGAATATATTTGCAAGTTATTATTTTTGTTTTTATCTAACAACAAAAAATATGGGATCTACTTAGTAATAAAATAGTGTCTTTTTAAAAAATTAAATTAACCACAGTATTGGTGTTCAGTTGTATTTTAGCATTTATAAGAATGCGTTCCCCCCTCCCCCTTCAC
Source organism: Trichonephila clavipes (assembly GCA_019973935.1). Lineage (NCBI taxonomy): Eukaryota > Metazoa > Arthropoda > Arachnida > Araneae > Nephilidae > Trichonephila > Trichonephila clavipes. The sequence continues at coordinate 19,322 of BMAU01005197.1, forward strand.
TTGTTTTGTATTAAAATATTAAATAAAGAAAAAAGTTTCGTAAGTCCTAAATTGAATAAAATAATACATGCAAAATCTGTTTCTTGAATAGGAACTTTATATAACATTATCTCTTATAAAATTTAAAAAAAAAACAGAAAAAATCAACATACTATTAATTTGAATACACTGCTTCTTTACTATGTAGAAACTTCCATCGCGTCCAACTGTTGATGCATGATTGAAGAAAATCTGACCCGCTGAAACAGGTGGGAATGAGGACAGATTTAGCCGGTTTCGGCTGGTGTGAAATTAAATTTTAGAAATCAACACTCTGTTCTCTCTGTGTTTGGGGCAGTTTTGATGAGTTCGTAAAATTTTATAAATAAGGCATCTGAAAAAACGTAATTCCGCGTGTAGTAATTTTTCTCGAGTTTGTGTGTATGCTTGAAATGCGAGTATTCTCGATAAAATCTAAGTCGAGGCACTTTCGATAAAACCTAAGTATATTTTCAATAATTATTAGCTTTGATTATTGTTTAAATTATATTAAAAACCATCGATTTAGCATTGTCTGGTTTTTAGAGGGGTAAATCTTATATACTTTTTATTTGTTTGCCTTTGTTCAAGTGGTAATCGTGGGGGGTGGTCAAGGTAACGGACTCGTGGCCGAAGTGTCATGAGTTCGAGCCTTGTATCGCTGAAGACCCGGCATGTAGAGGAGAGATGCACATTGAATCTGTCAAGTGCTCAAACGTCCTTCCTTTTGGTGTGGTGGTTAGGAGAGGGAAGTGCTAGCTCAGGTGTCGTCCTCGTCACTTGACCGTGGTTCAAAATTACGATGTCCGTTGCCAATAGCCTCGAGTAGCTAAACAGTGCGACGTTAATATTCATTCATTCAGGAAGTAATCTTTGCAAATTCTATTGTGACCGGAGTTGTCCCATCATGAGTTCGATTGTTAGTGAAGTCTAGTGTTTCTGATTTCCTGGGTTTTCCCACTCCCGGGAATGTAATTGTCGTTCCCGGAAATAAATCAAAATTTTTAAAAAATTAAAAACAAGTTATTTTTAAATAAAACCAATAATATTTATACAAAATAAAAATACATATAAATTCCAAAATTATTATATATATAAATATATTTATATAATAACTAAAAAATACAATATACTAGAGGACCCGACAGACGTTGTCCTGTACACACATCTTAAATTCAAAAATTCCAAATTTTTATGAATAAGCTTTAACATATTCTGGACCGTTTTGAGTAAAATTCCAAACACTAATTATATATCTGAATGTAATAATTTAAGTAACACACGATTTATTTCAACAAAATAATAACACGAAGTGACAAAATATTTTCCTGAAATGATCACAGCACCAACTGTCGGGCCCAACTTGAATTATAATAAAAGATTTTTGAATATTCTATACTGCTATCGTAGCGCAGTCTGCCGGATCCAATGTAAAACATTCCAACATCAACAATTTATAAATAAAAAATTAATTAAATAAACATTTCTAAACCGAATTATAAATCTAAACCATTCTCGAGTCCACTGGAACAGACAAAAACTTTCATCAAAATCGATCCAGCCGTTTAGGAGGAGTTTAGTTACATACACATGCACAGAAGAATTACATATATAAAGATTATTTGAAAAGTTATTAATTAAAAACGCTAAAAAGCATGAATCGCGCGTCTGCATTTTCGTAACAATAAAGACCGGGTTTGGCCAGTTTGGCTGAAAATCAATTTTCGACGCCAACTTACGTCTTTTTCAATTCCTAAATTTAGCTCACGATCTCTATAGATATTTTATTTGTTTGTTTGTTTGTTTATTTATTTATTTATCTTGGTGGAATTTTCAATCGTTAATAAAACACATTTTAAAGCGCTCTATTGAGCTGAAATATAATGTACATGATTATTTTGGATGACAATACAATAATTTAATTAAATTAATAAAAATTAATTGATTTAAACTTATTATTTAAAAAATTACAAATGCAGCAACGTTGGCGACTTAGCGACCCTTTTGGCGACTTATGCCAAAATTTGAAAAGGTTTTTTTTCTCACGTGTTAAAGCATCCAGTTGAAAGGAAATTTTATATACACGATTGTTTTGGATGACAAAACGATACTTTAATGATAATTAATAAAAATTAATTACCACTTAGTGTTGTGATTCTGTCATATGTATATACATATTTATATTAATTGCAACTATTTAATAAAAAGCTAAAATAAATTTTTTCTTGGTTGATCTAAGTAGGAATTGAATAAAATTTTTTTATATATTACTTGTTTATAACAATAGCACTGTTACAACAATACAGGTGAATGTTGAGTTGTATTTTTTTAATGTTTTTAATTAATATCTTTTTAACTAATTGCGATATCGGACCGAATTGTTAATCTAAACCATTCTCGAATTTACTTGAACCCACACAAAAAATTTTATCGAAATCGGTCCAACCGTTTAGGAGGAGTTTAGAGACAAACACACGCACAGAAGATTTTTATATAACGGGTGGGCAAAAAGTCCGTAAAATTTTTTAAAATTCATAAAATCCGAAGAAATGAACGAAAAAAAAACTGTTTGCAGGATCAGCATTAGTATGTCACGGGATTTTTTTTTAAGCTAGAAAAAAAAATAATTCGAAAATCATCCGGTAGGTAGCGCTGATGTACGCAAATCAAAGAAACAATGCATAAATAATGAACAGAAAACTTTCACAACTTTATTACACCAGAATATGTTCCACGTGACCACCACCATAGTGGAGAAGACATTCCAGACGAGTGACAAATCCAGCAACGGCAGAGTGCAACATGTCCGGATGTATGGAGGATACTTCTCTGCGGATCGCATCTTTCAGTTCCGACAGACTTGATGAACCGGATAGATACACGCGAGATTTCAAATATCCCCACAACCAGAAGTCTGCCGGTGTTAAATCTGGAGGCCATGGGTACCTGCAGCGCCTGCTAACGTTTCTGTCTTCCCCGAACGTCTGTATCAGGAATGCCTTAACCGGGTTAGCAGTATTACTGGTTGCTCCATCCTGCATGAACGTGACATTCGAAATCTGACCTCGTTATTATTATAAATTATTATTAATAACTTAACCTAAAGCTGCACACATTTCATAATAATGCCTCGTTACTGTTGTGTACCAAATTGTTCCTCTAATAAATCGGGGCAGCCGTACGTTTCTGTGTATCGTTTCCCAAAAGATGAACAGTTGCTACAAACTTGGAAGAAGAAAATTCATAGGGATATTAAAAATACTAACAATAGTGTAGTGTGAATTAAACATTTCCCTGAATCTTTCATTGTGAGAAAACAAAGTTTCAGACAAGACTGGTACTGTTATAGAAATACCTAGAGTGTATCCAAAATTCTCAGAGAATGCATATCCTTGCATTTTTTCTCCCTGGTTGTCCATCCTACTTGAATGAAACAATTAAAGAACGTTCTGTGACAATTCAACGAAAGGAAAAAATGAAACAATTAGACGAACAACTGTTTACTAATTTCATTAAGAAAGACGCAATTACCAGTTTTGAATGTTTAAAAGAAAATCTGCTAATGCGAGAAAATCCCATATCTGATTTCTTATCTAAAATTAATGTTCCAAAACATGATTGTGAAAGTTGCATAACATTTCTTTTTATGAATTGCGAAAATTGTTCTTCTATTTTAAAATCCCTGAAAATAAATACAGATCTCTCTATTGTTATATTTAATAATAATCGTGAATGAAATATATACCTTCTGTTGGAAAATTTCTTAATAATCCTCCTAGGTTAATATATTTCAGCGAATTGTTGAATATCCTTTATACAGTAAATGTTTTTGAAGAAATCTGTTCCATTAATTCTGTTCCTCATCATGGCTATTAAATCGTGGGAAAAGTATATTGAAAACTGTAATGCTGAAAATTTCGAGGCAGCAAATTTTATTTTAGAGCAAATGAAATTATTAAATTTTAATAAACATGGCCGTAAGTATAGCAGTAATTTAATGGTTTTTTCTTTCTGCATGTACATTAAATCTACCACATGTTATTCCTATGTAAGAGATAAGAGGGGAATATAATTCTTCCTAGTGGGCGACGATTGCAGATAGTTGCATCTGGATTAAATGTTACTCCAGGTTAGTCAACTCTGGCTAATGAAAATTATCTACGAGGTAGGTGTAAAGAACTGAAAGACCATGAAAAACGGGTAAAATTACAAATTGATGAAATTTTCATCAAATCAGCGATTACATATAAATGTAATAAAATCATTGGATTTACCGAGAAAGGAGAAGCAGCTACTACGATTCAATGTTTTCTATGCTCTTCTTTATTGAGTAAAAATAAAGAAATAGTATCATTGACCCTGTAAAGAACATGAATGCTGAAGACTTGTATTCTATGACTTTAGAAATTTTGTCACTAATGGAAAAGGAAGGTTTTTCAGTTGTTTGCATTGTAAGTGATAATAACAGAGTAAATAGAAATTGTTTTTCTAAATTGTGTAATGGTACCATAAAGAGTGTTATTCAGAATCCAGCTAATAATGCAAAAAGTTGCATCTTATTTTTGATTCAGTACATCTTATCAAATCTATACGAAATAATTGATTAAATGAGAAAGATGCTGATTCTTCTTTAATCCATCCTGATCCATAAGAATTTTCTCAAATCCGAAAAGCATCTTTTTCATCATTATTTAAAATTTATAACGAAGAAAAGAACATTATTTTAAAAGCTTTAAAACCAACAAATTTTGAGAAACAAAATGTTAAATTAGTTTTAAAAATTTTTGAAGAAAGCAATGTGACTGCACTTAATATATTAAAAGATAAATAAGGCTACCCAGAAATGTTTAGGGACACTGCAATATTCATCAAATATATTTTAGATTTCTGGCAAATAACGAATATTAAAAATCCAACTAAGGGTCAAAATCTTAAATTGAAAAACAGTGTTCCTTTTTCATCAATGGATGATGATAGATTCACTTTTTTTTTCAAAATTTGTTCAATGGCTGGACTGTTGGAAAAATTTAAAACAAAATAAACGAGAAGGTTGTTTAAGCGAGGAAACATTTTTTGCTTTGAGGCAAACGGTAAATACCATCCCAGAACTAATAAAGTATATTTTGACGGAGCAGAATTTCAAATATGTTTTAACTGAGAAGTTCCAAACTGATAATTTAGAAGCCAGCTTTGGGCAATACAGACAAATGCCCGGAGTAAATTATCATGTCACAGTGCAGGAAATTTTGCAAGCTGAAAAAAATTTGCGCATTAAAAGTGTGTTAACTTTGCACTCAGATAAATATGGTACTATCTCACTCTAAAAAAATTAATTTCAAATCATTCAGGTGAGATATTTCATGTTAAAGTAGATATTACAGATTTCAACGAAATATTAAACATTAGAAATAAATCAGATGATATTTCAATCGAAGAGTATCAAGCTTTAATGTATATAGCGGGATATTGTGTGCATAATATAAAATTTGAATGCTCCGATTGCAAGCATATATTTGTTTTAGATAAGCAGATTATAATTTCGACTCGGAAAATATCGAAGGGGCAAAATATTTGAGACTTCTGGATAGAGGAGGTTTGAAAATGCCCACAGATATTGTTATGGAAGTCATTTCAACGCAGTATTTCATTTTTAATTTGTTAATATCGAAAACATTCGAATCGAAGTTTCTTAAAGTTGATTGCCAATTATCTTGCTTTACAAGCATAACAGAAGCGTATCTCGAACTACACGAGTTGTGGAATGTCTTTCATTCGTTTCATTCACCTTGTGTAAATTGTAACATTCCCCCCTGCATTTTCATATTTTAAAAAAGTATTCGTTACGTTTGGGAATATATGCTTAAATAATTATTCAAAAAAGCGCAGTGAAGAAATTTTATTCATGAAGGATAACCGAAAAATGAAGAAATTTAAGGCCAATTAAATTAATGTTTGCTTTTTATATTTTTCTGTTTTATTTATTTAAATATTCAATTATCGATTTTCGTATGTTATTCATTGTTCATGTATATCCTTGTAATTTTTTTTATACTACATACATTTTATGAACATATTTAATTGTTCATATAACTATTATTTGAAGAAAAATTATTTATTTACATTATTCATTTAAATTATTTTCATAAAGATTTTAGCATTCCAAGTATGTAAAATGTTATTTTTTAAATTTCAAAACTTTTGTTTGATTTTTAGATACTTTTGCCATAGCATAATATTGAATTTTAATGCATATGTATAAAAATAATGTAATTAATAATTTAAATAACAATGTCACAAATGCAAATGATTCAAAATTTGAAGCTAATCAGTACGTTGCCTCATTAATGATATATTCCGTGAAAAGATTTTTTTCTGATTATTTATAGGCAAGTGTATTTACTGTAAACTGTAAATGTTTCTTTTATTTTATTGGATTGAAATTATTTTATATTTTTGAATTTTGAATGATTGAATTATTTTAATTGGATATTTTTAACGTATAATCTAGAATCTATTTTTACTATATAATTACTGTGGTGTCTAAAACTGTTTGTCATTTCTATATTTGTATATATTTTTGCATATATTTTTTTATAATATGCCTCAAATACTTTACTTTTCCTATTTTCTTTACAAGTAAATGTTTCTTTTTAATTTTATTGGATTGAAATTATTTTATATTTTTGAATATTGATTGAATGAATTATTTTATTAACGTATATAATCTAGAATCTATTTTTACTATATAATTACTGTGGTGTCTAAAACTGTTTGTCATTTCTATATTTGTATATATTTTTGCATGCATTTTTTTTTTATAATTATTTCTTTTGTTATGATTGATTGATTTTATGAGCATAAAAAAATGTCATTTCACAGGAAAAAGGAACTCCAGCAAAATGTTTCTAAATTCACTTGATTTTTTTATTAATATGCCTCTAATGCTCTACTTTTCAAATTTTCTTTGCAAGAAAATGGGTTTTTTTTTATTTTATGTTTGAAGTTATTTTACATTGAGTCAGTTTTTTCTTAGATTTTTCTTATAATGTTAGGAGCCTTTCATGAATGATTTTGTCCCTTTATCCGGGAAAATATTGTGCATCATTCTAGCGTGTTAAAACATAACTTTCAACAGAAAATATTCTAAGTGAGAATTAAAAAGAAATAATCAATATAAATGCGGAAAAGAAATAAATGTTTAAAGCTTTATATTCCTCACAGAGCGAATGCGTGTAGAAAAGCTTTCCCTCCTTTCGTGACGTCATCAACACTCTGTCTCGGCCTTTTCTTCAAGACTGCCTTGGCAATGGTCGCTGATTCCTCGTTGTAAAGAACTTCACCAACAGAGCTTTATCCGGCGCACTGAGCATCTTTGTTCACATTCACTGTTTGTAATGGTGAAATGAATGTGGATTCATTGAGAGCAAAGGATTTTATAGCCGTCTTATTTGCATATTTCCACCACAGACGCTTGTAACAGCGCCACCTAACGGATGATTTTTGAATTATTTTTTTTTCTAGCTTAAAAAAAATCCCGTGACATACTAATGCTGATCCTGCAAACTGTTTTTTTTTCATTCATTTCTCCGGATTTTATGAATTTTTAAAGTTTTTACGGACTTTTTGCCCTCCCGACATAAAGATATATATAGTGAATTTATTATTCATTTTTAAAATAGGATTTCAGAAAGCATGAGCAATTTATATTTTTATCACTCAGGCTAATTCTAAGCTTTGTGACGAACAATTTGTCTGCACAAATGGTCTCTCGGCTTCAACTGACGTTGGAGGAATTATTTTTAAAGCCTCTCATAGTTTTATAATATTTGGTGATGGATTTTCAGTCGAGTCGAATAACTGCATCTCTTGCTTCATGATTTTGTTGAAACTAGTACTTTTCTTGGTTGAACAATATAAAAACAATATTTATAAGAACAATATATTTTTCTTTCAAAATCTCCATGCTCTCCTCTTCTGAGTGCGAAGAGTTGGATTTTGATTCCTCTTCTTCGCAGAAAAGCCTTGTCCCTATTGTTTGGGAATTTTTTTAGATTTTTAATAGACAATCGCGAAATATCAACAGTAACTGCAGCTCCTTCGTATTTTCTCCTAAAATTCAGATATTGCGTTAATCCTTTTAAATTAACGTTGCGTCTCTCATAAATTCTTTGGATTAGAGAATATTTCATATTTTTCGCAAATTTTGAATTTTGTTCGTTTAATTCTGCAATAACGAAAGAAAATACACCTTCTGCAATTAGCAAAGTTCCATTTCGACTGCATAATTTTTCTTAGACAATTTTTACTGGCTTTAAGCCTGCTATAATTGTAGTCACAATACAAAACTCTACATTGGCCGTCATTTGTTCTTTAAAGTTAATTAATGCTTTTAAAATTGGTGACTTTATTTCTAAAAGTCTTTCAAGCATTACCAACAAACTATTCCAGCGTGTTTTGGTCCCGAGATTCCCGAGAATAGAAAAAGTACAGAAATCTTATGATTTCCCGGTATCCCGGGAAAGAAACCGTAGTGAAGAGTATAGAGAGAGTGATACAAGGTAAAATTTACCGATGCTCAAATTCATCACGTTGGTGAGGTGTGGAAGTTTTAAGAAATAGTTCCAACTCGGCTGTCATCCTCGTCATTTGACCATGGCTCAGAACTGCGAAGTTTGAAGACAGTAACCCAAGAGTACTTTCAAATTTAAATCTTTGATAAACATTCAGATTTAAAGAATATTTGTTACCCCTTCAGTTTTATTTATTATTTTTTAATTTGTATTTCTTTCTAAACTTTGAACACATAAACCTTTCATATCCATTGATTGTTCCAAACATTTCCACATGAAAGAGGGCGTAAGTGAGTATGAACGCATCACTCTAAAGCAACACGTCGGCTTTTGGAAAGATGTAACGTTCATCAGCCCCTCTGAACGGCGAGTCTTCAATGGCACTTGGGCTCTAATTCAAGACACGCCGAGATATTTCAATGCATATGCAAAATATTAAATAACTTATTTCTCAAAAATAAATAAAACAATAAGATTAAGTCTATAAAAATATTAGCAATAATTATTATGAAAGCATAACCAATAATTTTCTTAAGCTTATTTTAGGGAACATTGATATTTTTAAATGTAAACAATATATCTTGATGCATAAAATAATTGGAAAATTCATTAAAAAAGAAACAACTAGAAGAAAGATGGAGAAAAGGGGGGGGGGAATAAGGGTGCGAACAAATGTGACTTTCCTTTAATTGTTCTCATTTTTAAAAATATCAATGTTATTCAGTGAAATATCTTATAAAAAACAAATTTCAAGTAAAACTTAACTTAGAGAAAACCATTCCATGCCTTAACATCGTTTAAGAAACAATAAACAAATATGCATGTAAACACATGCTTCCAACACAACATTAAAGACAAGTTAATAAGGGAATAACGATCAAAAAGGTAAAAAGAAATTTCTTGAAGGGGTTACTTAACTTTCCTCATAGTTAAGGCTCTTTTGCTTTCTGGACTCCTCACTTACCCCTCTGGAACGGGAGAAGTGGAACAACTCTTTTCCTGTATTTTGTGTGTGTTTTTTCTTCTCGATTTGACTGGAATAAATAAAGGAGTCGTGTTGAATACCGTTGAACCTTATTCCACATTTAAAATAATTATTTCGTAAGCTATCGACACCAGAGTACATATATGGCGCTCTGTGTGCTGAAGTTTATTAAATCGTGACAACCAGTGGGACTTGTGGATTAAAGATATTTAGAAATTCTGTGTTTTTAATGCGTAATGGCGAAAAGCAAAATTGGAGTTAAACGGAAGTTCACAGTCATTGAAAAGCAAGTTGCTGCATTAGTAGCGTTTGTGGACACTTTTGCTGAAGACGACAAAAAAGTATTATCGTTTAAATCAAAGATTGTATTCACACACACACACAATATGAATAGGTGAAAGAAGAAATTTTCATGTCTCTCTGTCAGATAGAGAGGTTGATAATTCTGATGCAAAAATTACCACTTGCAATAGGCATACTGAGAAAAAAATGTTTGAATTTGAATTTCTCCAAAAAACAAAGCAAAAAACCGACGCAGCACGAAAAAGTTGTCCGATTGTTATGAAATTTCGTATGCAAATGATTAAAATTTGGTGTCCAATGAATGAATAACGGGAGTTACAGCGCATCGGAACTACGATCTCAGCTGGTGTCATATAAAAAGCCATTCTCATTGTGATAGTCAAACTTTCTGTTGCATTGTGATTCAAGATACTTTTCAACGACTGAAAAAATGCCTCGCCGCAGGATTACGAGCAACTGCCAGAGCTTGAAAGAGGTCATATTATTGAAATGAAAGAGGCAAACAGGTTGGTCAAATCAGAGAATCGCTCGTCATATGGGTCGAAGCGATGCTGCTATTAGAAGATGCTGGCAAGAATGGGTGGCCAATGGCAGATTTCAGCGTCATGATGGTAGCGGTCGACCTAGGGCTATAGCAGATCGGGAGGACAGACTGATTTTCATATCAGCTGTCATAGCGCCTGATTCATCGTCATCAGCCATCAGACGTGTGACTCGCACACGAGTGAGTGTCCACCATGATCCTTCACAGATGGCTGATAGAGTGAAATTTACGCTCGTACCGACCCCTACGCAACCTCTCACTCACGCCTGCTCACTGTCAAGCCAGATCACAGTGGTGCTTGGCCCGACCAGGTTGGAATCATGCTGACTGGGGACGTAAAGTGTTTAATGACGAATCCCACCTCCAACAGTGTCCTGACGATCATCGAAGACGTGTCTGGAGACGCCCAGGGCAGCATGCCAATCCTGCATTCACTATTGCATACCACACAGGCCCTCAACCAGGAGTTATGGTCTGGGGTACCATTTCTTTTGACAGCCGGACCGTTCTGCTATCCTTCCTTTTGCAGTACCCTCTCCTCATTTTTCAGCAAGATAATGCCAGACCCACATACGGCACGTGTTTCTATGAACTGTCTTACAGCTTGTCAAATACTTCCTTGGCCATCCAGATCGCCAGATCTCTCTCTAATCGAGCAGTCTTCGATTTGATGAGAATGCGACTGCATCTACCAGGGAATGTTGATGACCTGGCCCGACAATTGGAGCAAATTTGGCAAGAAATTTCGCAGAAGACCATCAGGGTGCTTTATCACTCTATACCACGTCGTGTGGCGGCTTGCATCCAGGCTTAAAATGGGTCAACACCTTATTGAGCTCGTTATTTAGTAACTATGTAACTCTGAAATAAATCATTCAGTTTTAACGAAATTTTTATCATTTTTTTATTCTGTACATAATATTTCTATACCCTCAGATTTTCACCTCTATCGGATAACTCGTTCTTTGTGCGTCGTTTCTTTTTTTTGTTGTTGTTGTTGTTATTATAGAGTGTGTAGTAAAAATTGTGATGGAACTTGGTCAAAAGTTATGTGTGTGTCTAATGTTATCAAATAATGATCTAGACTACCAGAATTATCGTTTCGATGGTGTGATGGTGATATTGAAACATGGTTTATTAACACGATTTCATACGTTCCACTTGTATGTAATGGAATCCTTGAACTCGATTTTTACCCACTTTAAAAGGTCAGATTAATTCGAAATTTTGCACACTTGTCAATAACCGATGACAATAGAATAAGTTCTTAATTTAGTTTCAAAGTCCGGATCAAGATCCTCAAAAATAAGGATTTCGAGATTTGACGACAAATTCATTCTATTGTTTCCAGATTTGGTGACTAATTTTGTAAAAAAATTTGCAGATTTGGCGACCAAAAGATTAAGGAGCAACCCTAAAACCGTGAATAGGTTTGCGGTTAATATAAATAAAACCAAAAAAAAGTGTTTATGTGAAAAAGGGTAGGGTGGGTACGTAGTTTTTCTGAAATTGGAATTTAAAAAAGAAGACCCGAGCATGTGAATAAAAATAATATATGTTCTTACTGCTAAATAATTTTTATTTTTATAAAGCAATACGTTTAGAAGTGATGACATAAATTAGCATTATAGCAATACGTTTAAAAGGTGATAATACAATTGACATTTAATATTTCTTCTTAACATACTTTTATAAGTTAGACCTGTATCTGTCACGGAAAAGCGAGGAAATTTAGGGCTTTTGTAAAATCCCTAAAGGTGATGATCAATTCACGCAAGATGTTAAAATAACGTTTCTTTGCGGTCTTTTCCCTGTTGTAAGTAAGTGAATTAATTAAATTCCCGAACTGTTTTAGTGAAATAATGAAATGAACGAGTCAGCATTTGTGCAGAGGTTTGTTTTCACTTGCGCTACCACTCCCTTTACCTCCCTCTATATCCTCTACACATTTCCCTGCGACATTTATACATAATAATGAATGTTTATTTGTGTGTCTCTTATGCCTTCTTAAACCGTCCATCCGATTGTGATGAAACTTTGGGGAGTGGCGAAGGTTTCTGAGTTAGCGGAACTATGTTCCGATAGATGCCCAAGTGGCGTTGCGGGGGATGGTAAGGGGCGTTATAGATAATTATTTCGATTTTTAAACTATTAGACGTACAGTCTTGAAATGTAATAAGCAGATTAATTTTATAGAATAGATACCCGCTACAAAATGGTTTTAATGAAGCTCGCGCCCTCCCAGTAGCGTTGTGGGGATTAAAGGGTGTTATGGATAACTATTTCTATTTTTAAACTATTAAACCTACAGACTTGAAATTTGGCAGACATTTTTCTTTCATAGAGAGAGATTTTCTACAAAAGAGGTTTTTATGAAAACTGACCCCCAAAGGGGTTAAAGTGGCGTTATAGCCAATTGTTCCCGTTTTCGAGCTATTAGGCATACAGTCTTGAAATTTGGTAAGCAAATTCCTTTTACAGAGTAGATACCCGCTACAAAATGGTTTTAATGAAATTCGTCCCCTCCAAGTAGCGTTGGGGGTGGGGATTTACGGGCATTATAGATAATTCCTTCCATTTTTAAACTATTAGACGCACAGTCTTGAAATTTAACAAGCAGATTTCATGCATGGAGTAGAGATTTGCGAAGAAATGTGTTTTACGAAACTCGATCCCCAAGGGACGTTGCGGGGGATTAAGTGCCGTTATAGGTAAATATTCCCGTTCTTGAACTATTAAACATACAGACTTAAAATTTGGCAAGCATGTTCCTTGCATGGAGTAGAGATCCGCTAAAAACGGGTTTCACAAAAATCTAATCCCAAGGGGAAGGGGGGGTTCCGAGGGGTTAAAGATCGTTATAGATAACATAAAGCTCCTTTTTTTTAACTATTAGACCTACAGAGTTAGAATATGGTAGGCATGTTACTTTCATAGAGAGAAATCTGCTGCAAAAGAGGTTTTTATGAAAACTGAACCCCCAAGGAGTTTGCGAGGGGTTAAAGAGGCGTAATAGACAATTATCCCCGTTTTCGAACTATCGGGTCGGAGGGAAAGTTCTGTCATATTTTAAAGAAAATATTTGAATGTATTTAAAAAATATGTTTTTAATATTAATCAATTATATATGCTCCATTATTTGTTGCAACTTGTTGCCATCTTTCAGGTAACATATAAATTCCTATTTTCTAGAAGTTTTCGTCCTTGGAGTTAAAAATAGTCAGCAACTACCTTAGAAACACTTTCAAAAGACTTTAATTTTTTTTGCGTTAGATAATTTCGCAGAGAACTGAACAGGTAATAATCAGATGGTGCAATGTCAGGCGAATACTGAGGGTGACCAAGGACTTCCCATCCTAACGCATCAATTTTTGTTGTGTCACCATTGTAGTCGGGTTGCATATGTGGTCGAGCATTATCGTGGTGGAACACTATTCCTTTTCTGGACGCAAATGCTGGGCTTTTTCTTTGATAGTTTCATTCAATTTATCCATTTGATTGCAGTACAGATCCGCGTTGATGGTTTTTCCCTGTTTCAGCAACTCGTAGTACACTGGACCTTTCCTGTCCCACCACAAACAAAGCAGTACTTTTCTTTGATGGATACTTGATTTTGGAACTGTTGCTGATGATGTTCCTGGTTTGCAGTAACATTTTTTTCTCTTAATATTCTCGTCAAGAATCCACTTTTCATCTCCAGTAATCAGCTTGTCCAAAAACGGCTCCACATTGTGTCCAATCAGATGTGATGGACACATTCTTACACGATCAGACAAATTCTTTCCCGTTAATTCATGTGGAACCCAAACGCTTCGCTTTAACACAAACCCAAGAGATTTAATGAGAACTTCAACAGTTGTATGATGAATGCCAAACACTTCTGCAATTTTTTGACTTGTTCAATATGGATTATTTTCCAACATCGATCGCAAAACATCATTATCGATTTTGGATGGTCTTCCAGATTGATCACTTTCTTGGAGGCTCAGATCCCCGGAACGAAATTTGCTAAACCATCTTTGACAAGTACGAACATTTACAATATCTTTTCCAATTACCGCACATAAATTTTTACATGCAACCGATGCGTTGCTTCTTTTTTGGAATTCATACAAAATGCAGTGTCGAAAATGCACTTTATCTACTGACATGTTTTTCACTTTAAATGTTACAAGTAAATGATGAACGGTAGAAAGGATTTCCTTTTATATTATACAACAGCTAAAAAAACAAAATAAAATCTGAATGACTCACCAGCCAGATGTTTTTTTTTTATTTACAACAAAAATCACCTGCCTGTTTAAAATACAACAGAACTTTCCTTCCAACCCAATATTAGACTTACAGACTTGAAATTTGCAGGAATATCCCCTTCAGAATTCCACCAATAACGGATTTTACGTTAATTGAACCCTATGGCGGGTTGCAAGGGGTTAAGTGGCGCTAGAGACAAATATTCCCGTTTTTGAACTATTAGACCTACAGACTTGAAATTTGGCAGACAGGCTCTTTTCATTAAGTTTTCATTAAGAAATCTAACCCTAAGGGGTTTGCGAGGGATTAAGAGTTGGAGATAAATATATTCCTATTTTGGAACTATTAGGCGTACAGGCAGGCATATCCCTATCAGATAATAGACATCCTCTAAGAACATATTTTGCCGAATCCGACACCCAAGGCGGGTTGCGAAGGGTTAAGGGGCGCTATAGATGAAAATTCCCGTTTTTGATCAAATAGACTTGAAATTTAATTTGAATGTTTCTTTTGTTGAATATAGATCCGCTGAGAACAGATGTTACGAAAATCGACTCCTTGGAAGCGAGCGGAGAGTTGCTGGTGTTAACTACTAGACCTACAGTGATGAAATTTGGTATGCATATTTCTTTTGAAGAATTGAAATCCGCTAAGAACGGGTCTTTCGGAAATAGACCCTTTGATTTTTACTGGGGTGAATGGATAAAAAAATTCCGTTTTTAAACTTCTCGATTTAGACTTCAAATTTTGCGAGCACGTTTATTTTTTTGAGTAGAGATACACTAAAAATGGGTTTTGCGGAAATCTACTTTGAGACTGAGTTATGAGAGCTTAGAACATAATCCTACTTCAATTTTAGAAATTATTAGAAGTTCTCTCCTTTTTAAAATCAAGAACCGAGAGTTATACGAATATTTTAATTATACGAATCAATAATTTAGACATTAAAAGCATTTATGTAGTGAATTATGCATTATTAAATGTTAACCAAGTAATACAACAACAGACATCGAAACAAAAATATTCCTTCTAAACTAATTAACAAAAGAAATAAGTACTTAAGGTAACTTGCCACCTTTTAAACAATTTTTTTAAAAAAACTTATGTATTTAAAAATTATATTTTAGCATTTCATATAATGTTTCTATTGAAAAAATGATGCAAGATGAAATTTGTACATTGTGTTCACACAATTTTAAAATTTTTTAAAAAATGTATGGAAATTTTTTAAATAATACTCCTTTTCTGTATTTATTGATTTTTCAACCTTAAATATTTTAAAAATATTTCTAAGAATGTTTTAAATAACTTTAGGGATCGATTTTACAAAAACCTAATTAGTTTTGGAGAAAAAAATAAAATATTAATACGTATGGTATAAAATTCAAGAAAGAAGCCAAAATCTCCTACTGTTTAGATCAGGGGTGCCCAACCCAAATTCGTTGGTGGGCCACGTAAAAATTTACTAAACTGAGGTGGGCCGCACATATCAAAATAAAAAAAATTATTCCAAATATTTTACTATCGTACAGCATTCAAAATATGATGATCAACATTTAATTATTGATATGATCAAAAAACACCAAGTTTACCTTTTACTCGATCACAATCACAACAAAGTTGAAAGTCGACCGATTGCACTTGTTGGTGGAAGAATATCTCTTAACCTACAAGGTTCTTATCTACAGTAGATTTATGCTGCTATCTTAGGTTACGTAGTATAACAACTATGTGCGTAACATCTTCACATTTTATACTTGTGTTTCAGTATGTTTGTGCATAACATTTATTTAGATTTTCAAAATTTTTATTTCAAATGCAAAAAAGCAATTAATTAAAGAAGAACAGTTTTGTAATTATTGCACTGTTTGTCAAAAAAGTTTTTTTTCTGCCCGATAGCCAAATGTTTAATTTCTTATTGTATGATATTAATTATTATACCGTGATTAAATATATATCATAAAATAAAAGTTACATAATTTCAGAAGGTTAAAATATGAAATATTTTTATTCTGCTGCCGTAATTTTCTTACATTTCTACTAGGTGGTCTGACAGTTCTGAGGCAACTCATTAAATCCATCATCCGATTCTTTTATTGCCAAATAAAACAAGAAGAAGACTACTAATCTGAACTTAAAAATATAGACATAAATTATTTCTCTGACAAATAGAACTAAATACACTACTCACTCTCAACGAAGTTCTCGTTGAAAGAGGAATAGCACACCCAAGCTCATCTGCTTTCCTTCATCCATCAACACCTGTTATTACAATTGCTTGGAAGTCAAATGAAAGAAAAAATTATTTCTGTAAAAACTGCACGGGGAGAGGTGGGGGTGGGTCAAACACGATATTTTCGATTCAACCGTCTGTAGTCCAAATGTCTAAAATAATATAGACAGAAACTTCAATTGGGCCGCAAAAATTCTCCAAATGGGCCGCGGGTTTGGCATGCCTGGTTTAGATCCTTCGATAGCTCTTTTTAAATAAAGAACTCATACTCAATGAAGCACACAGTGGATTGTGCATTTTTCACTGTTTATTTCGGAGGCTCATTGCCAACTTATTACATTCACTCACTCTTAGCGTGGGCACGCCCCTTCTCTAATCCTCTTCACTTCGCCGCATTTTCCAAGCGATAAAACACAACAAATGGCGAGGCACGCAACATACCGCCCACCTTGACAAATTAAAAAAAATTTCCAACAAACAATAAAACAATTAAAAATACATGATACAATAAAAAACACAGTACATTAGGAAAATACATCACATTACTACACACACTTATACACTGCTGGATAATTGCTAAGGACGGATAACACTATCACCCATAGCAACCACAAAATGAAAGGAAGCAAAATGTGGAAAATTAGAATAAGTGCGGGATATTAGTAAGAAGAAGTATGAGCATGCAATTTTTTTTTCCACGTCTGTTCATCACGTGATAGCGTTCATAAGAGCTTTAAAGATTTTGACGCGTGTGGACAGTTGTTGTTTCAAGTCAAAGTTTTACAGGAAAGATTTAATAGACGAACTTAAAATTTTTGGCATGTCTTCCCGACATCACATAGATGATTCTACGCGTGGCCGAATTATTGGAAAGATCGAAGATGGGCGAAAAATAACAGATATTGCCAGGGAGTTCGACATCGCTCACAGCGTTGTTTCATGGCTGTGGAAGTCATTTAAAACTACTGGAATGTGTAGTAGACGGCACGGGGGAGGTCGTGTTAGAAGTACGACGCCTGCAGAAGACAGATATATCGTCCTATCAGCAAAAAGGAACAGGTGCACCACAGCTCAGCAGGTGGCAAATCAGTTTCTTGCTGCCTCAGGAAAGCAGATCTACCGAAAACTGTTGCCAGACGTTTGAGGGGGAGGGAGGACTATACGCACGCAGACCTGTTGTGTGTGTCCCATTGACCAGACAGCACCGTACTGCCCGTTTGCAATGGTGTCGTGAGCATCACAATTGGACTGAACAGGACTGGGCATGCGTACTATTCTCAGATGAGTGTAGGTTCAGTCTGTCATCGGATTGTAGACGCCAACTGTTCTCGCGCGAGAGTGGTACTGCTTATCGTCCAGAAAATATCCAGGAAAAGGACCGATATCCGACATGCAGTATCATGGTGTGTGCCGGCATCATGATCAATGGCCGCACGCGCCTACATGTGGTTGCGAATGGGACTATGACGGGCCAACGATACATTGATGAAGTTCTACTTCCTCATGTTCGTCTTTTCCGTGGTGCTGTCGGTGATAAATTTGTTTTTATGGACGACAACGCAACATGTCATCGAACACTCGCTGTTCAGGATTGTCTAGACAGCGAGGGTATTCAACGTCTCGTATGGCTAGCGCGGTCTCCAGATCTAAACCCCTTTGAAAATGTGTGGGATGCTTTGGGGAGGCAAGTTGCTGGTCGAAACTATCCTCCGACAAACAAGAACACCCTTATCCGTGCACTCACAGAGGAATGGGATAAATTGCCTCAACAGCTGCTGGATAATGTTGTGCAAAGTATGGTATGACGTGTGGAATGTTGCATCACACTCCACGGTGGACATATCCCGTACTGATACCTTTCTTTAAGGTGCCTGCTGACTTTTAGATGCATTGTTCCATTTCTCCGTACGCAGATCAAATGAACATTTTTTTTCCTTTCAGATGTTTCACAGCTTTTGTATTTTCCAGAACAATAAATATTCTTTATTCTAATGTCTGAACATTGTGGCAACTATATTTTATCTTACTAGGCCTCATGTCTCGCTTAATGTTATGCTACATAGCAATTTGGAATCCGTCCTTAGCAATTGTCCAGCAGTGTACAATCAAGATTAAGGTACGATTAAAGAATCAATTACAAGTAAAAAAGGTAATTTAACAACTTTATTAACAGGTCGTTTATATATACACATTTACCTCTTTGTAACGCTACTACTCTAGTTATGTCATCTGTTCCTGGATGAACCTCTATTATTTTGGCAATATTCTAATTAAGTAATTTTGAATTACCTTTACCTTTTAACCAAAACCACTTCATTTACCTTAAATTTTTGGTTGCCTTTATACCATTTAGGTCTCGATTAAAAACGATTTAAATAATCTGAAGTCCATCGACTCCAAAATGTTTGAGTCA